>JAJOOO010002271.1:0-48273 GCA_029582685.1 Solanum piurae
CGACGGCCCAATCAGGACTTCTGTGCTAGTTGGCTATTTATTTATATGATCTCCTGGGAGTAGCTGTTTCTTTTATAGATCAGTTGGCAGGGGCCTTGCCGGCCGATGGCTTAATTTTAAGGCGAGATATACTTGTTTGATTTCTTGATTGCGTGTGGCTGCCATGTGCTAGTAGCAAATGGTTCAGCAGGGTCGGCTCGGGCCTGAGTTTTGGCATTAGGAGCCAATTGCGCCTTGAGTTTGGAATAGTAGCTATTATTGTAGGCGAACTCTATAAGAGAAAAAGTGATCATCCCAACTACCCTTTAAGTCGATCACACGAGCTCTCAACATTTCCTCTAAGGTTGAATGGTACGATCTGCCTGACCATCCGTTTGTGGATGAAATGTTGTGCTAAGATTAACATGAGTACCAAGACCTTTCTAAAATGACTTCCTGAACTGAGAGGTAAACTGAGGACCTCTATCTGAGATGATAGACAAAGAAAATCCATGCAATTTGACTATCTCATTAACGTAACTCTTGGCGTAGTCCTCTACCGAATCTATAGTCTTGACTGCCTAAAAGCGAGAAAACTTAGTGACTCTATCAACTATCACCCAAATGGAGTCATGATGTCTGCGAGTACGAGGTAAGCCTGTGATGAAATCCATGTTGCTCACTTCCCACTTCCAAGTAGGAATGTCGATCTCTTGAGTGATACCACCTGGTTTCTGATGTTCTACCTTCACTTGCTGACAGTTGGGGCACTTAGCCACAAAATCTGCTATATCCCTCTTCATGCCATTCCACCAAACCACTTCCCACAGATCACGATACATTTTAGTGACACCTGGTTGAATAGAATACCTTGAGTTATGGGATTCAGCAAGAATCTGTTGTCTCAACTCGCCCACATTAGGAACACATAATCGACCCTGGTAGCGAAGCACACCATATCCTCCTTGGGAGAATACCTGAACTCTCTGTTGATGTACTGCACCCTTGAGTTCGAGCAATATCGAATCACTGTCTTGCTTTTCCTTAACCTCCACTACCAATGAAGATTCTCATCCATTTTGAACTGTCACACCACCATCCGATATGCTTATAAGAACAACTCCTAAATGAGTAAACCCGTGAACATCCTTTGCTAGATCTTTTATTCCTTCCTCAACATGTGCTACAGTACCCATAGATAGCCTACTAAGGTCACATTCTACTACATTTGCCTTACCAGGATGGTAATGCACACTCATGTCATAATCCTTGAGGAATTCAAGCCATATTCTCTAGTGAAGATTCAACTATTTCAGGGTAAACACATATTGAAGGATCCTATTGTCTGTGAACACATCTACGTGAACACCATATAATTAGTGTCTCCAAATCTTAAGTGCAAACATTACTGCTGCAAGCTCGAGGTCATGAGTCAGATAGTTCTTCTCATTCACCTTCAGCTGTTTGGAAGCATAGACTATAACCTTACCTCGCTGCATCAACACACAACCTAGGCCGACTCTGGATGCATCACAATAAATCACATAACCATTCGAACCCTCTCGTAGAGTCAAAACAGGAGCTCTAGTCAACCTAGTTTTCAATTATGTGAAGCTTGTCTCACAATCATCTCACCACTGAAACTTGACAATCTTCTGAGTCAACCTAGTCAATGTTGAGGATATGGATGAAAATCCTTCCACGAACCTTCTATAATAAACTACTAGACCCAAGAGAATTCTGATATCTGAAGGAGAGGTAGGTCTGGGCCATTGTTTCATTACTTCTATATTTTGGGAATCCACCCGAATCCCTTCGCTGGATACTATATGCCCAAGGAAAGCAACTGATTGTAACTAAAATTCGCATTTGTTAAATTTTGTGAATAACTGGCGATCTTTGAGAGTTTGCAGAATAACTCTCAAATGACTCGCATGTTCTTCCTCATTCCTAAAGTAAATGAGGATATCATCAATAAAGACGATAATGAACAAGCCCAAATATTGCTTGAACACTCTGTTCATCAAAAATCCATGAAAGTTGCAGGAGCAATGGTTAGTCCAAATGACAGAACAACAAATTCATAATGACCATACCGAGTTCTGAATGTTGTCTTCAGAATATCACTATCTCTGACCTTGAATTGATGATAACCCAATCTGAAGTCTCTCTTTGAGACATGACTAGTACCCTGATGTTGGTCTAACAAGTCATCAATCCTGGGGATGGGATACTTATTCTTGATTGTGACCTTGTTCAACTGCCTATAGTCAATGCACATTATGAGAGAACCATATTTCTTCTTCACGAACAACACCAGTGCACCCCATGGTCAAATAGTAGGCCTGATGAAGCCCATATCTAAAAGGTCTTTCAATTCCTAAAGCTCAACTAGAGCCATCCTATAAGGAGGAATAGAAATAGGCTGGGTATCTGAAAGCAGATCAATTCCAAAGTTAATTTCCCTTTCGGCAGGAACTCCGGGAAGATCTTCTGGAAACACTTTTGGAAATTCATTAACCACAAGAATTGACTCAAGAGTTGGGGTTTCGAAGCTTGAATCCTTAACCCAAACTGGATGGTAGAGATAACCCTTAGAGATCATATTTCTGGCCTTAAGGTCAGAAATGAATCGACCCATAGACGCTAAGCTTTTACCCTTCCATTCTAAGATTGGTTTGTCTAGAAACTGAAAACGAACAGTCCTAGTTCTACAATCGACTGAGGCATAACATGATTGCAACCAATCCATGCCTAGAATAACATCGAAGTCTACTATTTCCAACTCTACAAGATCTGCTGAGATGACTTTCTGGGAGACTGTTACAGGGCAATTTCTGTATACCCGTCTAGCTATAACTAGGTCACCGACTAGACAAGAGGCTGAGAAAGTTTCTGAGAGAGTTTCTGGACTAACATCAAACTTAACTGCTATATAAGGAGTAACAAAGGAAAGAGTAGCTCCTGGATCGGACAAAGCATAAACATCGAGATCAAAGACTCGCAACGTACCAATGACTACATCAGGAGAATCTTCCTGATCCTGGTGAGACTGAAGAGCACAGATCCTGTTCTGGCGCTGTCCGCCACCTGTACCAGATGAGTTACCCTGTTGAGTCGGCCGCCTTGCTGGTGCTGCTGAAGTTGTGGATTGAGCTCTACCATTTCTTCCTTGACCCTGTCTAGAAGGACAATCCCTAAATATATGACCAGACTGACCACACCCAAAGCATCCTTCCTTTCCAGCAAGGCACTCGCCTAGATGGTTCTTACCACACTTAGGGAAAGTTGGGTAGGTTTTGGTTCCTGAAACACTTCCCTGAGACTTAGAGCCTGATTCCCTACCTTTCTGATCTTGTCTGAACTTGGAGGACACAACACTAGCTGATGAAGGTGCGGGAGCTAAAAATTTATGCTGACCCTGCAAGCGATTTCCACCACCCGCTTTCTGCTGAGAATAGTCATAGTTTCCGGTCCTAGCCTTCTTTTTCTCCTTAGCCTATTCTCTAATCTTATCACCCTCAACCTGCTGAGCATGAGGCATGAGCCTAGAGATGCTCATATTTTCTAGAAACATAGCATTTCTACACTCTGTCTTCACCAAGTCTGACACTCTATATAGAAACTTATTCATCTGAGCCCTGGAATGAGCAACCATGAAGGAGCATACCTGGAGAGTTGGGTAAACTTGAGCCCATACTCTTGGACTGTAATGCCTCCTTGCCTTAAGTTCATAAATTTCTAAGCTTTCGCCTCCCTTAGCTCTTTTGGGAAGAACATGTCCAGGAAGGTCTCACTAAAGCAATCCCAAGTGATATGAGGTGCATCTGTACCCCTGATCTCTTTCCACTAAGTATACTAGATATGAGACACATCCTTAAGTTGGTAAGATGCTAACTCAACCCGATCATTTCTAGTTACCTGCTTCTTTATTGATAAGGTCTTCTTGAAACTTAGTGATACATAGCACTATAGATAAGACTTCCTTTTTAATTGTTGAGACTTCGGCTTTATCACTCCCCTTGATAAGGTAAAAAGGGACAAAAAAGAGAAGAAATCTCATCGGAAGAAATCTCGAAGAAGAGATGACTCTACCCGACCTAGGAGAAAGAAATCCAGGTCCAAGAGGCCTAAAGATGCCAAAGCAGATGTTTGTTTGACATGCGGCAAAACTGGCCATAATGCCAATGAATGTCATTCCAAGACTAAAAAGAAGAAGATTAATCTTCTCAACATTGATGAAGAAACCAAGGGTAAACTCTTTGATATTCTTGACGAACCTTTTTCTGAATCTTCAAGTACATCTGATGAATACAACGATGATGAAGACATTGATCTGGACTATGAATCGGACAACAGTCAATCAGGAAAAGATTTCACTTGTATTGAAGCTTTTTGTACTTGTGATAGTACACCTCAAAACATTAGAGCACTTTCAGATCATTCGAAAGAAGCCATTTTTGATGTGATTCAACACATTGCTGATGATGAGGCTAGGAATCATTTTCTCCTAGAACTCAAAAATATCATTCTTAGCCCGGATAAACCTAAATCCCGTCCTGTTATTGAATCATTCAGCATGAAACAAATTATGAATCGATCAGAAAACCATTCTGAACCTTATATTCCTGATCTTCGTAAAGAAGTCTCCAATCTCAAAGAAGTGATTAGAAATATCAAATCTCGTCTTATTATCATCGAGGCAGATAACCTCACCAATCAAGTCTTTAAAAAAGCTACACTTCAGGATCTTGAGTCTGAACATGATTCTTCCCAAGAAAATGAAAATATTGATGTTGATCTTTCCAATATCAATAATGATCATTTATTTGAACCATTCGTCACCAATACAGGTAATGTATCGGCTACTTCTGCAGTTCCAGGCGTAACGGTAATCTCATCGATTAGACCTCAGAGTCATCATATACCTGTTAAGATTGTTGTTAATAAACATTTTGTGATTAACAAAATTGTTTTGCTTGACAGTGGTGCAAATCGAAATTGCATTGTAAAAGGTATTGTTCCTACGAAGTATTTGCAAAGAAGTACTTCAAAACTATACTCCGCTACATGAGAACTTTTGAAAACTATCTATAAGCTTTCTAAAGCCCATATTTGCAATAATAGCATTTGTTTAACAAATGATTTTGTCATAACCAAAGATATCAATGAAGATATAATTCTTGGAATACCTTTTATCACTCAGATAAAACCTTATTTTATTGATTTAGACGATATTAATACTACTATACTGGGAAAAGAACTACATTTTCCTTTTGTCAAAACTCTTTCAAAAGATGAAAGTAATTTCATAAGAGAAAATACAGTTTTCCGTATTAATAACCTTTCACAACATATCACCTTTTTAAAGGATGAAATTCATGTTAAAAAAATCAAACAGATTTTAAAAACCCGGAGATAGTTAGTAAGATAGCTAATCTTCAAAAGATTTTTGAAAAAGAAATATGTTCTGATTTTACAAATGCTTTTTGGGAATGCAAAATACATATAGTTGACTTACCATACATTGAAGGATTCAATGAACAGGCCATTACCACCAAGGGAATACCCATTCAGATGAATCACGAGATGATGAAACTTTGTAAAAAGGAGATTGAAGCTCTTTTAAAAAACAAGATTATCAGGGTTTCTAAATCAGCTTGGAGTTGTTCTGCTTTCTATGTTAATAAAAATGCAGAGAAACAAAGAGGAGCACCAAGACTGGTAATCAATTATAAACCTTTAAACTCCATTTTAAAATGGATCAGGTATCCCATACCTAAAAACGAGACCTTTTGAAAAGGACTTTTCAAGCTAATATTTATAGCAAGTTTGATAAGAAATTGGGTTTTTGGCAAATTCAGATTTCTGAAAAGGATAAATATAAAACTGCTTTCAATTTCCCATTTGGACAATATGAATGGAATGTAATGCCTTTTGGGCTCAAGAACACCCCTTCTGAATTTCAAAACATTATGAATTCCATTTTTAATGATTATTCTTATATGTCTATAGTCTACATAGACGATGTGCTGATTTTCTCTGAGAACATTTGTTCTCATTTTAAACACCTTAATACTTTCTTCAAGATAGTTAAGAATAATAGTTTGATTGTTAGTGCTAAAAAGATAGTACTATTTCAAACTACTATCAGATTTTTAGGTCATGATCTTTACCAAGGAACTTATAAACCTATTTGCAGGGCCATTGAGTTCTCAACCAAATTTCCTAATGAAATTTCTGACAAAACTCAACTTCAGAGATTCCTAGGAAGCTTAAATTATGTTGCTGATTTTATTCCAAAAGTCAGACATGTTTGTGAACCTTTATATAAAAGACTTAGGAAAAACCCAGTCCCTTGGAGTTCTGAACAAACCCAAGCTGTCATCCGAGTCAAAGCTTTAGTTCAAAATATTCCATGTCTAGGAATCCCCAACCCTGATGCATTTATGATTGTCGAAACTGATGCGTCTGATGCAGGTTATGGAAGAATTCTTAAACAAAAGGTAGATCTTGAATCTACAGAACAACTTGTTTGTTTTACATCCGAAATCTGGAATTCCGCTAAAAAAAAATATTCAACAGTTAAAAAGGAAGTCTTATCTATAGTGCTATGTATCACTAAGTTTCAAGACGACCTTATCAATAAAGAATTCTTATTAAGAGTAAATTGTAAGTCTACTAAAGAAATCTTGCAAAAAGATGTTCAAACTCAAATATTAAGCTGAATCTATGTCTGAAAATGGCCTCTAACTAAATAGAAGTGCTGGGACATGCCCAAGCTAAGTCTAGAGAAAATAAAACTAAAAGACTGAAATAATGAAAATATAACATGACTCTTTCCCTCGAAGAATGAGGACTCACCACTGATGCTACTGAACTGGAGATCGGGAACCAATCTAAACGTGATCTGGATGCTGAGAATATGAACCTACATCACAAGAAGAAGTAGTGCATATTATGAGTCAGTACTTGAAAGGTACTGAGCATGCAAGATAGAGTAAAGATGAAATAAACATATAACTGAACAAGCAATAAAGCAAGAGTATAATCTTAACATGATATAGATACTGAATACTGAGCTAACTGAATGCAATGACCAAATTTAAACATGCTGATGCTGAATACTGATTATACTGAAATGTGGTCAATGCAATGAAGTCTGACTGAATTGTGGGAGCTACTAATAACCGATAATAAAACCACAGTAGCTAAATGTGGAGTCTGATGTATACGCCCCATCGAAAGGACCCAATACACCCAGCCAAAGGAGTAGAGGTAAGTTGGCGTGATAACTAAAATAATGTTCACAGAGAGGACTTACAACCTACGTGGCTCGTAGTTTTGGGACTATATGGGTGATTGACCCTAGTGCAACTTGGTATTATGCTACTCCCAATGGATTAAATGATTAATACATTATGACTGAATTTCTGTAATAAACTAGATAACTCAAAACTGACATGCAAACTGAGAATGCCTATTAATATACTGATAATGACACATTCAAAACTGAGGAAAGTTTATCTGAAAACTGAAATATCTAATCTAGCATGTGTAATTCAAGGACTAAGGAAATACATAGCTAGGGTTGTGGAATTCATGCGAGAAACGAAGTAATAACATGATAATCTGATTTGGAACATGTAAATAACTAATTCATGATATTATTCTGAAGTTATAGAAACCCTAGGTCTAGATAATAATAGGGAATCAAGAATCTGACTGAAATCTATGGAGGGCGAAAGGAACCCACTAGTGAAATCCCACATACCTAGTCATGAATTCCACGGAGGAATATTTCGATTTTGGGGGTGGAACTGATGGAACCTTGATGTGTTCTTGAACTAGGGTTGCTCGCCTCTTTCTCCTCTTTCTCTTCTAATTTCTAACTTTTGATTAATGATTTGACTTAGGTAAGTTCTAGCTATGTTTCTAGGCTAAAACTAATCAAAACCACATAGTTTAGGGTTAAATCGACGTAGTTTAGAGGTCCAACGAAATAGGAAAAGACCAAAAGACCCCTGACTTAAGTTGCAGACGGGGCTGACCACAGCCACCTTCATGGACCGTGAAAGAGACAACGGACCGTGAAGTAGGTCATTGTCTTCACTTGGGGACTACTGAGCTGAGGGTCTGCCTGACGAGCCTTAACATGGCCCGTGTGAGGGACCACGTACCATGAAGGTCCTCGTGGTCCTCAGTTGGGCTGAGGTCTGTTGGCTCAGGATTTAGGGGGCTACTAGTTAGGCTTCACGGACGCCCCCACAACCCGTCTTGAGGACCACAGACCGTGAAGGTCCCCGTGGTCCTTACTTGGGTAAGGGGTGTTTGAGGGCTAGGCTAGGGAGGCTACTGCCTAGACGTCACATACACCACCACGGCTCATTGTCAAGGCCACGGACCGTGAAGGTGCCCATGGTCTGACGTCTGGGCCTGGTGATTTCCAAATCATGACCACAGGATGGTCAATGGACCGTGGACCCTATCACGGTCCATGAACCCTGCTGTGGTTCACTGCTTCAGGTACTTTTTTGCAATTTTTTTCTAGGTCTGATTTTTAAGTTCTTACAATATCTCCCTCTTGGGATAATTCGTCCTCGAATGAAGACTAAACTAGATAAAATGGTGGGGATGAGCTGCAACCCTACCACTAAACACTGGAAGCTGATTTCTGACTAAACTAAGTTCCCAAAACATGCAAAAACGTTGAAAATGCAAGTACAGACTGTAGGAACATGCTGCTAAACTGATTTTATGCATGAATGACTGAAAAACTGAGGAGGAACTATTACCTCAAGATGGAGTGGAATCGAAAGGAAAGAGGTGAGGATTCTTGGACTTCATGGCTGCTTCTGCTTCCCAAGTAGCTCTCTCTACGGACTGACTCCTCCATAAAACCTTGACTGAAGAAACTTCTTTGTTTCTCATTCTTCTAACCTGACGATTAAGAATCTCAACCATTACATTCTCTTAATAAAGACTATATTTTACAGCCACACTCTCTAATTGCACTACATATGCTGGATTACCCACTTTCTTCTTCAATAGTGAAATGTGAAAGACTGGATGAACTGCTGCTAATTCTGCTGGCAAGTCTAACTCATAAGCGACTTTACCAATCCTTTTCAGAATCTTGTAAGGGCCTACATATCTAGGACTGAGATTTTCTTTCATGCCAAATCTTATCACCCCTTTCATAGGTGATACTTTCAAGAAAACCCAATCATCAATTTGGAACTCTAGTTCCCTTCTCTTTACATCTGCATAACACTTTTGGCGACTATGGGATGTCTTAAGTCTATCTCTAATGATTTTCACTTTTTCCATAGCATAATGGACTAAATTTGGCCCTATCAAGGCTGCTTCACCTACTTCAGACCAACCAATAGGAGATCTGCATCTACACCCATACAATGCCTCATAAGGGGCCATCTGAATGCTGGAATAACAACTATTATTGTAGGCGACCTCTATAAGAGGAAGGTGATCATCCCAACTACCCTTGAAGTCGATCACACGAGCTCTCAACATGTCCTCTAATATTTGAATTGTACGCTATGCCTGACCATTCGTCTGTGGATGAAATGTTGTGCTAAGATTAACCTGAGTACCAAGACCTTTCTAAAATGACTTCCTGAAATGAGAGGTAAACTGAGGACCTCTATCTGAGATGATAGACTAAGAAACCCCATGCAATCTGACTATCTCATTAATGTAAAGCTTGGCGTAGTCCTCTGCCGAATCTATAGTCTTGACTGCCAAAAAGCGAGAAGACTTAGTGACTATATCAACTATCACCCAAATGTAGTCATGATGTCTGCGAGTATGAGGTAAACCTGTGATGAAATCCATGTTGATCACTTCCCACTTCCAAGTAGGAATGTTGATTTCTTGAGTTATACCCCCTGATTTCTGATTTTCTACCTTCACTTACTGACAATTGAGTCACTTATCCACAAAATCTGCTATATCCCTCTTCATGCCATTCCACCAAATGACTTCCCACAAATCACGGTACATCTTAGTGACACCTGGAAGAATAGAATACCTTGGGTTATGGGATTCTGCAAGAATCTGCTGTCTCAACTCGCCCACATTAGGAACACATTATCGACCCTAGTAGCGAAGCACACCATCTCCCCCTTGGGAGAATACCTCAACTCTCTGTTGATGGACTGCACCCTTGAGTTCGAGCAATATCAAATCACTGTTTTGCTTTTCCTTAACCTTTCCTACCAATGAAGATTCTGATCCATTTTGAACTGTCACACTACCATCTGATATGCTCATAAGAAGAACTCCTAAATGAATAAGCCCGTGAACATCCTTTGCTAGATCTTTTATGCCTTCCTCAACATGTGCTACACTACCCATAGATAGCCTGCTAAGATCATCTTCTATTACATTTTCCTTACCAGGATGGTAATGCACACTCATATCATAATCCTTGAGGAATTCAATCCAAATTCTCTGGTGAAGATTCAACTATTTCAGGGTAAACACATATTGAAGGATCTTATTGTCTGTGAACACATCTACATGAACACCATATAAGTAGTGTCTCCAAATCTTGAGTGCAAACACTACTACTGCAAGCTCGAGGTCATGAGTTGGATAGTTCTTCTCATTCACCTTAAGTTGTCTGGAAGCATAAGCTATAACCTTACCTCGCTGCATCAACAAACAACCTAGGTCGACTCTGGATGCATCACAATAAATCACATAGCCATCTGAACCCTCTGGTAGAGTCAAAACATGAGTTGTACTCAACCTAGTTTTCAATTCTGTGAAGCTTGTCTCACAATCATCTGACCACTAAAAATTGACAATCTTATAAGTCAACCTAGTCAATGGTAAGGATATGGATGAAAATCCTTCCACGAACCTTCTATAATAAACTGCTAGACCCAAGAAAATTCTGATATCTGCAGGAGAGGTAGGTCTAGGTCATTTTTTCACTGCCTCTATTTTTTGGGAATCCACCCGAATCCCTTCGCTGGATACTATATGCCCAAGGAAAGCAACTGATTGTAACCAAAATTCGCATTTGTTTAATTTTCTAAATAACTGGCGATCTTTGAGAGCTTGCAGAACAACTCTCAAATGACTCGCATGTTCTTCCTCATTCCTAGAGTAAATGAGGATATCATCAATAAAGACGATAACGAACAAGCCCAAATATTGCTTGATCACTCTGTTCATCAAATCCATGAGAGCTGTAGGAGCATTGGTTAGTCCAAATGACATAACTACAAATTCATAATGACCATACCGAGTTCTGAATGCTGTCTTTAGAATATCACTATCTCTTACCTTGAGCTGATGATAAACCGATCTGAGGTTTCTCTTTGAGAAATGACTAGAACCATGATGTCGGTCAAACAAGTCATCAATCCTTGGGATGGGATACTTATTCTTGATTATGACCTTGTTCAACTGCCTATAGTCAATGCACATTATGAGAGAACCATCTTTCTTCTTCACGAACAACCCCAGTGCACCACATGACGAAATAGTAGGCCTCATGAAGCCCATATCTAAAAGGTTTTTCAACTGCTCTTTGAATTCCTTAAGCTCAACTAGAGCCATCCTATAAGGAGGAATAGAAATAGGATGGGTATCTGCAAGGAGATCAATTCCAAAGTCGATTTCCCTTTCGGCAGGAACTCTAGGAAGATCTTCTGGGAACACTTTTGGAAATTCATTAACAACAAGAACTGACTCAAGAATTGGGGTTTCAGATCTTGAATCCTTAACCCAAACTGGATGGTAGAGATAACCCTTAGAGATCATATTTCTGGCTTAAGGTAAGAAATGAATCGACCCATAGGCTCTAAGCTACTACCCTTTCATTCTAAAGATTCGTTTGTCTGGAAACTGAAAAACGAACAATCCTAGTTCTACAATCGACTGAGGCATAACAGGAATGCAACCAATCCATGCCTAAAATGACATCGAAGTATACCATTTCTAACTCTATAAGATCTGCTGAGATGACTTTCTGGGAGACTGTGACATGGCAATTTCTACATACCTGTTTAGCTATAACTAGGTCACCAACTAGAGTAGAGACTGAGAAAGTTTTTGAGAGAGTTTTTAGACTAACATCAAACTTAACTGCTATTTAAGAAGTAACAAAGGAAAGAGTAGCCACTGGATCTAACAAAGCATAAACATCGAGATCAAAATCACGTAACGTACCAATGACTACATTAGGAGAATCTTCCTGATCCTGGTGAGCTTGAAGAGCATAGATCCTGTTCTGGCGTTGTCCGCCACCTGTACCAGATGAGTTACCCTGCTGAGTCAGCTGACTTGCTGGTGTTGCTGAAGTTGTGAACTCAGCTCTACCATTTCCTCCTTGACCCTATCTAGCAGGAAAATCCTTCAATCTATGACTAGACTGACCACACTCAAAGCATCCTTCCTTTCCTGCAAAGCACTCACCTAGATGGTTCTTACCACACTTAGGGCAAGTTGGGTAGGTTTTGGTTCCTGAAACACTTCCCTAAGACTTAGAGCCTGATTCCCTACCTTTCTGATCTTGTCTGAACTTGGAGGACACAACACTAGCTGATGAAGGTGCTGGAGCTAAAAATTTATGTTGACCATGCGAGCGATTTTCACCACCCGCTTTCTGCTGAGAATAGTCACAGTTTCCGGTCCTAGACTTCTTGTTCTCCTTATTCTCTAATATTATCACCCTCAACCTACTGAGCATGAGTCATGAGCCTAGAGATGCTCATATTTTACAGCAACATAGCATTTCTACACTCTGTCTTCACCAAGTCTGACACTCCATTTAGAAACTTATTCATCTGAGCCCTGGAATGAGCAACCATGTGACGACCATACCTGGACAGTTTGGTAAACTTGAGCCCATACTCTTGGACTGTAATGCTTCCTTGTCTTAAGTTCATAAATTTCCGAGCTTTCGCCTCGCTTAGCTCTCTTGGGAAGAACCTATCCAGGAAGGTCTCACTAAAGCAATCCTAAGTGATACGAGATGCATATGTACCCTGATCTCTTTCCACTAAGTATACTATATATGAGCCACATCTTAAGTTGGTAATATGCTAACTCAACCCGATCATTCCTTGTTACCTGCATTACTTCAAAGATCTTTTTGACCTCGTCAATGAAGTTTTGGGGATCCTCACCAATCTACGATCCTAAGAACTCTGGCGGATTCATCCCAACAAAATATCATGCTCTGGCTGCAGCTGACCCAACAGTAGCATTTGCCTAAACTGGAACCCGCTGATTGTTCTGGTTGGCAACGCTCTGAGCCAACATCTGAATGGCGTTCCAGAATTCTGCATTGGAAACTTCTTGCTCCGGAACTGGAAGAGCTACGTTTGCGTTCTTAACATTCACATTCCTTGTGTTAGCTCTACGATGAGGCATGATCACTGAAACATAGAACATCGAGTTAGAATGGAATTAGATCATACCTTACGCACGATAAGAGTAATAAAGGAAATGAAGATTTTTCCTAAAACACTTTGTGGCCTCCCTCTTATTAGATGTGTTCCACTTCAAACCCATGAAAAGGACTCTACTTAGTGCAGATTTTTAGACATCCTAGGACTCATAAATGTAGTGCTCTGATACCAAGTTTGTTATGCCCTGAGCTACCCCCGAGATACGGGCACAAGACCTAGGATCACAAGTGACACCACGCTAACCTTGCTGGCATAATCATGAGCATACTAAAGATATACTGAGAAATAAAACTATTGCGGAAGCTAGTAATAAGTAAATCTAAAATGATGGGGAATACCCATATACTAAAATTGAATATCAAATCTGAGAGTTTAATACAAAAGAAACATCAAACTCAAATACTAAGCTGAATCTAACTATGTCTGAAAATAGCCTCTAACTGACTAGAAGTGCTGGGACATGCCCCAACTAACTCTAGCAAAACTGAAACTGAAAGACTTAAATAATGAAAAGATAACATGACTATTGTCCTCGAAAAATGAGGACTTAGCACCGATGCTGCTGAACTGGAGATTGGGAACCGATCTAAGCATGGTCTGGATGCTGAGAATCTAACCTACATCACAAGATGATGTAGCGTAGAGTATGCATTAGTACTTGAAAGGTACTGAGCACGTAGGATAGAGTAAAGCTGAAATAAACATATAACTGAACAAGCAATAAGGCAAGAGTATAATCTGAACATGATATAGATACTGAATACAGAGCTAACTGAATGCAATGACCAAATTTAGACATGCTAATGCTGAATACTGATTATACTGAAATATGGTCAATGCAATGGAGTCTGACTGAATTGTGGGAGCTACTAATAACCGATAATAAAACCACATGAGCTAAATGTGGAGTCCGATGTATACGTCCCATCGAGAGGACCCAATATACCCGGCCAAAAGAGTAGAGGCATGCTGGCGTGATCAATAAAATGATGTCCACAGAGGGGACTTACAACCTACATGGCTTGTAGTTTCGGGACTATATCGGTTACTGACCCTAGTCAAACTCGATATTATGCTACTCCCAAAATATTAAATGATTAACACATTATGACTGAATTTCTTTAATATACTAAATACCTCAAAACGGACATGCAAACTGAGAATGCATATTAATATACTAATAATGACACATTCAAGACTGAGGCAAGTATAACTAAAATACTAAAATATCTAACCTAGCATGTGTAATTCAAGGACTAAGGAAATACATAGCTAGGGTTCTGAAATTCATGCGAGAAACAAAGTAATAACATGATAATCTGATTTGGAACATGAAAATAACTAATTCATGATAATCTGCTGAAGTTCTAGAAACCCTAGGTTTAGATAATAATAGGGAATCAAGAATCGAACTGAAATTTAGGGACCTAATGGGCGAAAGGAACCCACTAGTGAAATTCCATTTACCTGGTGACGAATTCCACAATGAATCCTTTTTATTTCGGGGCTAGAACTGATGGAACCTTGTTGCGTTCTTGAACTAGGGTTGCTCACTTGTTTCTCCTCTTTCTCTTCTATTTTTTTAAGTTTTTATTAATGATCTGACTTAGGTAAGTTCTAGTTATGTTTCTAAGTTAAAACTAATCAAAACCACGTAGTTTAGGGTTAAAATGACGTAGTTTAGGGGTCCAATGAAATAGGAAAAGACCAAAAGACCCCTGACTTAAGGTGCATATGGGGATGACCACGGCCACCTTCACGGACTGTGAAAGGGACCACGGATCATGAAGTGGGTCGTGGTCTTCACTTGGGGACTACTGAGGTGAGGGTCTGTCCCATGAACCTTACCACTGCCCATGTGAGAGAACATGAACCGTGAAGGTCCTCGTGGTCCTCACTTGGGCTGAGGTATGGTGGCTTAAGATTTAGGGGGTTACTGGTTAGGTTTCACGGACGCCCCCACGACCCGTCTTCAGGACAACAGACCGTGAAGGTCCCCATGGTCCTTACTTGGGCAAGGGGTGTCTGAGGGCTAGGATAGTTAGGCTATTGCCTATACATCATGGACGCCACCACGGACCGACATCAAGGCCACGAATCGTGAAGGTGCCCGTGGTTTGATGTCTGGGCCTGGTGACTTCCAAGTCATGACCACGGGCAGGTCAATGGAGCATGGACCCTATCACGGTCCGTGAACCCTGCCGTGGTTCACTGCTTCAGGTAGTTTTCTGCAATTTTTTTCTGGGTCTAGTTTTCGAGGTGTTACAAAAACTGACTTTTAGCGGTAATAAATAGACATATTAATAAAGAGCGCTAAAATATTTTCCGACATTAGTTAAGTGTCATTAGATACAATGTCGCTAAAGTCTTTAGGGACATACAAATAGTGCTAAATGTCGGTAAAAATATATATTTAGCGGCAATTGAGCTATTGTTGTTAATTAATTGCCGCTAAAGATCAGGTTGGATGTATTGTTATTCAACTTGCACTACTAGATATTGTATCCTTTGCTTTATTATAATTGATTGAGAGAATAATTTATACGTGACTTACAAAACTAATTCTCCCTTAACTCCACGACTTCTAATCGGAAATGTTATTAAAGACGAAAACTATACTTTGTACTATAATCTATCTCTGGGTATCAAAATACCCAAATATATTTGCATCGGGTCTTGAAATAGATTATGTAGTGGAATGTCATCAGAACTGTCACAGCCCATTGAAATGAAATCTGCATATGTGAATAAAAGGTTTTATTCTAAAAAGTGAATATGAAAGGATAAACTGAGTAAATCAATTTTGTCGCTACCTAGAACTGAGAGGGTCCAACGTATTAAAAGGTATAAAAAGGTCAAGGAACAAAGCCTCAGCTCTTATTCATAGACAAATTTAGTTAGACGTGCTTATCCAAAACCACAAAATTGAGTTTAAAGCATGTATAAATATACAAAAAAAAAATTTACATGGACATCCATATATGATAAACTTACTGTTAAAGATAGAATATATATTACTCACGTGCATGTACGCATAAGTGTGCTTTCTTGTAAACAGTTTTCACGAACAGGTGGAAAGACCACATCACGACTTGTGTTGCCTATGTTCCATTTCCTTAGTGGTTTCCCACATAATGACCATGTTGTATGATCCCATGCTTCCCTTTTATGTCAATATTGACAGACTCTTCATCTGAGATTGTATTATACATTGGCTTTAAGGTCATATTATTGTAGCAATTCAACAATAATGCATATGACCTTGAGCAAGGAATTAAGCTCCTGTGGATTTTCACTTGAATAGACCCTATTTATGTAGTATAAGTTCATACGTTATAGAATAATCAGTTTGAACTTACCTTTTTTGCTTCACAGGCTTTAGTGTGCAGAGCTTTGGTAAATTTCTCGTCAATTAATTCCTTGCATATTGGGCATTCCAATTTGCTTATAGTCGTATTGTCGTATTTTTTGTATTTGATTGGGAAGTTACCCTTTCCTTTGATGTTTCCCCCCCTCTTTGGTGCTGTCATCTATAAAAGAAAAATAGTAAATATAGCGTAAAAACATTTTCAATTAGTTCATTTGAACGGTTCAAACTTTTGTTGAAAGAAAAAAAAGAATTTTGATCCACTTAGTCGGCGTACACGGATCCATAACAATGGCTCAGAGACACCGAGGTGAAACTTATACAGTGAAAGCTGGTGGTTGTGACTTTTCATGGGAGACAATTGCATTCAGATGACACTAGGTTTGAATATTATCAATTATTATTGTAAATATTTCAAGCGTCAGAAAGAGCAGAATGTCAAGTTGGATGTATTAAAAGAGGTAAATGAAAAATGTTAAAAATCACAATTTTGACTGAAAGGGAAAGTTGTTTTCCTCTCTTTTCATATATATATATTCAACCCTGCCGAACCCACTTAGTATAAAGGAAATAAGTACAATAATTTGCGATCAATGTATTATTTGACGCTTATTTTACATTTTTTTTATCATTTGTGTATTAATTTATGTTCAATTCAATAGTTAATTTAGTTTACGATACAAACTCTTAGCTCGATAGTTTAGAATGCCATATATAAATTTTCGGCACTATGAGGATCTTAATCTTGATCAGTTATAGATGTGTTGGTCCAGAAAATTTACTTGTTTTAAATTAGAATAAAATGGGCATGAGAATACTGCTGAAATCTAATACCTCGGCCTTAGAAAGTGCTAAATTTAGAAAGAACTAATTTGGAAAGGTCTAATTAGAGATTTGTTTAAGTTAAGCTTTAGTGGTGAGTTTTTGGTCAATTTCAAATGACCGTAACTTTCAGTACGAGATGATTTAGGTGGCCCATAAGATATCAAATGAAAGGTCTTTGAATCTTCTTTCCAACTCCACCTAGTTTGCTAAATTCCAAGTTCTAATGAGGGAGATATGCTAGTTTGAAGTCAGACGTCTAGCTAAGAAAATCTACCCGAATTAATGAGGGATATTTTTGGTCTTTTCCTTACCCCATCAACTTTAAAATATTTTAGTAATGTTTTAGGGTTCTGAACTGATATAGGTCAGTTTTCACAATTCTAAAATACGGTTAGTGTTTTAGTGGGAAATTCAAGAGGAGAAAAAGGGAGAAAGTTCAAGTGTTCTTCGAATTTGAGGATATTCATCAAGGATTCAATTCCTTCGAGGTATGTAAGATTTCATAGTGTTGGGTGTGTTCGCCCTCACACCAATCATGTAAACTCTTACCCATGAATTCATTCTTGAAGTTGATTATTGAGTTCTTGAGTTAAATTGTTAAATTGAGGTCTTCGAAATCCTTGAGGTAAGGGTTTTGCACAATAGTTGAGTTGTTTGATTAGTTCTTTTTGTGAGTTTCACTGAAAATGTTCTGGGTTATGAGACTTCGTGAATTGGCCTTAAATGTTCAGTGGGTATGAGTTGAATCGAGTTTGGGAGGAGAGGAAAAGATTGGGCAAATAATTTCCTCCAGGTTCACATCGCGGAGGAGCTTAGAATTTTAGTCCCCAGATAATCACCCCCCTCTCCGCAAAGCGGAGAGGATACAGAGTCCCTTTCCTTAAAAAATATTTCCCGACAAAAAATTTAATTCCATCTCTATGTCACGCCAGTGTTCTTTTAATTGGTTCTTCACACGTTCTTATGATCAACTATCTTAACCCTCTTAAATCATTGAGAGGTCTAAAGTATACTTCTTGATATCACATTTTAAATTCAAGATAGAGTCAAGAGTAAAGTTCAAGGAAGTTCTTTCGAATCATTTTGAGAAGTCTTTTACAAACTTTTTCAACTTGTTATAAGACTTGAGTACTTGAGTATGAGGATGCGGAGAGTTGAGTTTCATTTTTCAAAATGAATATATGGGAACTAAGAAATCCGAAGAGTAAATGTTTTACATTTAAAATGAGAGGAAACATCAATTTCCAAATGACAATGAGGAGTTTTGAGTATAATCTCTTTTAAGAGAACCTTTTGAGTAATAATCTCAATGTTTGAGGATGAGGAAATATTTTTAAACATATGAGCTGAGTTATATTATTAGGAGTAGTATTGAGAACCGATAAGGGGACGAGTTCAAACAACTCAAAGTCCTCATAAACCATGTAGCCAACATGGGTGTAAAGAGTCATATTTTTTAGATGATTCCTTATAGATTTTTAAGCATAGCTTAGTGGATCCACTTAGATGAGGATGTCTTATACTTCGGCAACGTATAGGACAGTTTAAGCAGCGTGGGCGAGACGTTGTATCATCACATAGCTCATAGTGATGGTTGTCGATAAGAGAATCTACCAACTAAGAACTCTTATTGTATTTTTAAACACATTATTTATTCTCTACTGTTTTAAATACTTTATATAAACTGCATATTTATTGTTGTTTTTATACTGTTTTGAGTTGGGTATCTATGAGTTGAGGTTGAGGTGTGTATGTTTCCTTTTTCCAAGTTCAAGCTTTTATGTGATGTTCAGTGTCCCCCTTACATGCTTGAACATTCAACGTACTTATGTCATTTGGCCTGCATCGTTTCATGATGCAGATACATGTAACCAGGGTCATCAACATGCGCTTCATTGATACCACTTACCGTTTGAGTTAGCTTTGGTGAGTCTCTTTACTTTTGGAGGATTCCATCTACATTTCAATATTTTGTAGGATGTGGTGGGTCTTGTACCAACTTCCATCATAGTTATTAGAGGCTTCATAAATAGATAGACAATGGTGTTTTGAGAAGTCTGTTTTATTTTCAATTGTTAAAGTTCTAGACTTGAGGTGCCTCTTTTGGCCAGTTGAATGTTTTTAAATATTCCGAGTCATTTATTTGAGTTAAAATTTTACTTTTGAGTTCCTCTAATGTTGAGAAAGTCTTTCGCTGAGAGTTGAGCCCAACCAAGGTTTCACTTTGGGCCAGCAATTGTTCTCGAGTGCCGGCCACACCCTGGTTATAGGCTCGGGGTATGACAAGCTTAGTATCAGAGCACATAGTTCAAGAGTCCTAGGGTAGCTATAAAGTCATGTCTGTAGAGTCCTAGTTATTGGTGTGAAGCGCGTCACATCTATAATTAGGAGGCCGTGACATTTAGGAACTATCTCACTTCATTCATACTTTTGTTATGCGATAGAGTTAACCTCTATAAAGTTTCTATCTAATTTATGCTTGTGAGTATATTTCATATCATGCCTCCATGAAGACCTTTTTGAAGTTGTCCTGATAGGAGAAATTTTGATCCCCAGGATCAATGGGTCACCAATGCAACCCCAAGGAGAGGTCACTAACACTGAGTTCCGGAATGCTATCTAGATATTGAGTCAAGCTGTGACCAACAAAGCTTGGCAACAAAGAGGGAATTGATAGGATGTTGCTGATACATCCGTGATCCGTGAATTCTTGAAGATGAATCCTCTAGACTTCACCGGTTAAAGTGTCACTAAGGATCCAAAAAACTTTGTTGAGGAATTGCAGAAAGTATTTGAGGTGATTCATGTTGATGATGATGAGCATGTGGAACTAGCTGCATACTAACTCAACGGTGTTGCTAGAGTCTGGTACGACCAATGGAAGAAGAGTAGAGTTGAGGGGGCACCAATTGTGAGCAGGGTTGTCTTCGAAGAGGCCTTATTGGGGTTTTTCTTTCTGCATGAGCTGAGAGAGGTGAAGGTAAGAAAATTCTTTACTCTTAAGCAGGAATCCATTAGTGTGCATGAGTACACCCTTAAGTTCACTCAACTATCCCGTTATGCTACGGAGATGGTTGCTGATATGAGAAGTAAGATGAGCCTATTTGTGTCTGGGTTGTCTCGTCTATCAAGCAAATAGGGTAAGGTTGTGATGTTGATAGGGGACATGGACATAGCAAGACTTATGATCCATGTGCAACAAGTTGAGGAAGATAAACTGAGAGATAGAGAAGTGTTTCGAAACAAGATGTCTAAGACAATAGAAAATGAGTCTGGGCAGCAGAACAACAATGAGAATCGGTCATCTTTTCAACAAAAGCCAAATGGAACTACTCCATCATCTACTAGTGCGCCTGGACCAAAGAATAGAGGTGAGTTCAAGAATCTAAATTCTCATAACTTCAGAGCTAGACCTGCACAATCTCCAATCTCAAGGTAGTGTGGAACAAGGAGGTAATTGGACTCTTTCATGTTCTAAGTATGGTAGGAACCACCTAGGAGCATGTCATGATGGCTCCACCACTTGCTTCAAGTGTGGTCATAATAGCCACATCATGAGAGAGTGCCCTAAGAACTGGTAAGGCAGTGGTAATAGGGGATTCGCTAGACAGAGCTGCACTTTAGGGACATGCGGAGGAAAAAATCGTCTGTATGATATCACCAGTCGTCAAAAATAAGAGAATTCACTAGATGTTGTCACTAGTATGATCAATGTATTTACTTTTAATGTATATGCGTTGCTTGATCCTTGTGCGAGTCTGTCTTTTGTGACTCGATATATTGCTATAAGGTTCGATATAATTCTCGAGCAACTTCTTGAGCCCTTCACTATTTCCACACATGTTGGTGAGTCTACTTTAGCTAAGAGAGTTTATTGTGATTGTACCATTTATGACAATCACAAGGACACAATGGCTGACTTAGTTGAGCTAGATATGGTGGAATTTGATTTTATTCTAGGTATGGACTGGTTTCATGCATGTTATACCTCAGTTAATTGTAGAACTCGAGTAGTTAAGTTCTAGTTTCGTAACGATCCAGTTATTGAGTAGAGGAGTAGTTCAACAGTGCCTAAGTGTCATTTTATTTCCTACCTTAAGGTCATGAAGTTAGTTTCCAAGGGGTGCATCTATTACTTAGTCCGATTTAATGACTCTAGTGTTGAGACACCACCTATTTAGTCAGATCCAGTTGTGAGTGAGTTTCCAGAGGTTTTTTCTGATGATCTTCCCGGAGTCCCTCCTGGGAGAGAAATAGACTTCAATATAGATATTATTCCTAATACTTGTCCTATCTATATTCCGCCATATAGAATGGCTCCAGCTGAGTTGAAAGAGTTAAAAAAGCAGTTGAATGACCTTCTTGATAAAGGCTTATTCGACCCAATGTCTCACCTTTGGGCACTCCGGTCTTATTTGTGACAAAGAAAGATGTTTAACTTATGATGTGTATTGACTACATCCAATTCAAGAAGGTTTTCATAAATAATTAGTATCCCCTTCCAAGAAATGATGGTCTTTTCGATCAACTTCAAGGCGTCCCCTGTTTTTCTAAGATAAATTTCAGATATGTCTATCATCATTTGAGAGTAAGGGAGAGTGATATTCCAAAGACAGCTTTCAGCACCTACTATGGTCATTATGAGTTTGTAGTTATGTCTTTTGGTTTGACGAATGCTCCTGCAGCGTTTATGGACCTTTTGAACAGAGTGTTTAAGCCTTATATTGATATGTTTGTTATCATATTCATAGATGACATTTTAATTTATTTGAGGAATGAGGAGGATCATGATAGTCATCTCAGAGTAGTTCTCCAAACTCTCAGAGATAGAGAGTTGTATGCCAAATTTTCTAAGTGTATGTTTTGGCTTAATTCATTGGCGTTCTTAGGCCACATTGTTTCTGGTGATGAGATTCGAGTTGACACTCAGAAGATTCAAGAAGTGCAGAACTGGCCTAGACCTACATCTCCAACTGATATTAGAAGTTTCTTGGGATTGGTCGGTTATTATAAAAGGTTTGTTGAGGGGTTCTAGTCTATTTCATCCCCATTGACAAAGTTGACTCAAAATACAACAAAGTTTAAATGGTGTGACGCTTGTGAGAAGATCTTTCAGGAATTGAAAACACGATTGACTACTGCCCCAGTGTCGACCTTACCGGAGGGTATGCAAGGCTTTGTTGTGTATTGTGATGCGTCTAGAGTAGGATTGGGTTGTGTATTGATGCAGAATGACAAAGTTATATCTTATGCTGCCAGACAACTTAAGATTCACGAGAAGAATTACCCAACCCATGATCTAGAATAGGTTGTTGTAGTTTTGGTTTGAAAATATGGTGTCACTATTTCTATGGTGCTCATGTTGATGTGTTCACCGATCACAAGATTTTTCAGTATGTGTTCAGTCAATAAAAGCTTAATCTTACACTTAGAAGGTGGTTGGAGTTACTCAAGGATTATGACATGAGTATTCCATATCACCCAGGTAAGGCTAATGTTGTTGTTGTTGTTGCTTTTTGTAGGTTATCTATGGGTAGTACTTCTGATGTTAAGGAAGGCAACAATGAGTTAACCTAAGACGTATATAGACTTGCATGATTTGGAGTCCGATTAATGGATTCCAATGAAGGAGGAGTAGTGTTGATGAATAGGGCCGAATCATCACTAGTGTCCGAAGTGAAATAGAAACAAGACAAGACTGTGTTTTGTTTGAATTGAAGGAAAATGTCCATCAACAAAAAATGATGGCTTTTGAACAAGTGGGAGATGGTGTATTGAGGTATTAATGTAGATTATATGTGCCAATGGTGGATGAAATCTAAGAGAGGATCATGGAGGAAGATGATAGCTCCAGATACTCTATTCATTCGGGTTCTACAAAGATGTATTGCGACTTGAGAGAAGTCTATTAGTGGAGTAGTATGAAGAATTGTATTGCGGTGTTTGTTGGTAAGTGCTCGAATTGCCAACAAGTCAAGGTAGAGCACCAGAGGCCTGGTGGTATGGATCAGAACATAGAACTTCCGTAATGGAAGTGGAAGATGATCATGTTTACCTCGGTCTCGAATGTAGCATGATTTGAATTGGGTGATTGCAGATCGAATGACTAAATCAACTCATTTCTCGGTAAATACTACTTATTTAGCAGAAGATTATTCCAGATTATATATTCAAGAGATAGTTCGACTTCATGGGATTCTAGTGTCAATCATTTAAAATAGAGGTGCACAATTCACTTCTCAATTTTGGAAGTCCTTTTAGAAAGGTTTTGGTTCAATGGTAAATTTGAGTACTGCTTCCCATTCTCGGACTGATGGTCAAGAAGAGTGCACAATTCAAACTTTAGAGAATATGTTGAGCGTGTGTGTGATCTATTTCAAGGGTATTTGGGTTGATCACTTACCTCTCATTGAGTTTGCTTACAATAAAATTTATCATTCTATCATCCAGATGGCTCCATATGAGGCTCTTTATGGAAAAATATGTAGATCTCTTATTGAATGGTTTGATGTTGGTGAAGCTGGGTAGATAGGACCAGAATTGGTTCATCAAGCTATGGAGAAAGTGAAGATCATTCAAGAAAGGTTAAAAATAATGCAAAGTCATCAGAAATTCTAGACTAATGTTAGGTGAAGTGACTTAGAGTTTGAGGTTGATGATTGGGTGTACTTGAAGGTTTCATCCATGAAAGGTGTTATGAGGTTTGGAAAGAAGGGGAAACTTAGTCCCCGTTATATTGGTCCTTACAGGATATCCAAGAGGATTGGCAATGTAGCCTATGAATTGGATCTACCACAAAAGTTAGCCGATGTCCATCCGGTATTCCACATTTCAATGTTGAAGAAGTGTATGGATGATTCTTCACTTATTATACCTACTGAAAATATTGGTATTAAGGACAACCTATCTTATCAGGAGATTCCCATTGAGATACTTGATCATCAGATTCACAAATTGAGGACAAGGAGGTAGCATCAATCATGGTCTTATGGAGGAACAAGTTTGTTGAGGAAGCTACTTGGGAGGCTGAGGAGGATATAAAGAAGAGATACACATATCTCTTTCATTTCGGAGAAATTCCAGACCAAGGTAATGATTTGTGTAAAACACTCTTTTAATTAATAAGCTATGTTGTGTTAAATTGCATGTTGGGTGTTTGAGCCGGGTGTTAGATGTTGCCACCCTTAATATACATAGAGTGATCTCATTTGAGGAAGAATGTTCCCAAGGGGGAGATATTGTAAGACCTCGGCCTTAGAAAGAGATAAATTTAGAAAGAACTAATTTGAAAGGGCTAATTTGAGATTTGTTGGTGAGTTTTGGGTCAACTTCAAATGACCATAACTGTTAGTATAAGATTAGTTAATTGGCTTTAATATATCAAATGAAAGGTCTTTGAATCCTCTTTCCAACGCCACTGAGTTTGCTAAATTTCAAGTTTGGATGAGGGAGATATGCCTGTTTGAAGTCAGCCTATCCAACTAAGGAAATCTACCTGAATTAATGAGGGGTATTTTGGTCTTTTCCTTACCCCATCAGCTTTAAACATTTTTAGTAATATTTTAAGGGTCTAAACTTATTTGGGTCAGTTTTACCAATTCTAAAATACGCTTAGGGTTTTAGAGAGAATTTCAATAGGAGAAAAATGGAGAAAGTTCAAGCGTTCTTCGAATTTGAGGATTTTCATCAAAGATTGAATTCCTTCAAGGTATGTAAGCTTTCATAGTGTTGGGTTTGTTCGACCTCACACCAATCATATAAACACTTACCCATGAATTCATTCTTGAAGTTGATTAGTGAGTTCTTGAGAAGTTCTTGAGTTAAATTGATAAATTGAGGTCTTTGAAATCCTTGAGGTGAGGGTTTTGCACAATAATTGAGTTTTTTTATTAGTTCTTTGTGTGGGTTTCGCTGCACCCCCCTTTCAGCGTCGTAGAGAGGACACGAAGTCCTCTGCCTCAAAACTTATTTCGCGACCAAACATTTAATTCAATCTCCGCGTCGCGCTAGTGTTCTTTAAATTGGGTCGTCACTTGTTCTTATGATCAACTATCTTAACCCTCCTAAATCATTGAGAAGTTCTACATTCTAAAGAATAATTCTTGAATTCACATTTCAAATTCAAGATACAGTCAAGAGTATAGTTCAAGGGAGTTCTTTCGATTCATTTTGAGAAGTCTTTTACAAACTTTTAAAACTTGTTTTAAGATGTGAGTACTTGAGTATTAGGATGAGGAAAGTTGAGTTTCATTTTTCAGAATGAATATATGGAAACTAAGTAATCCCAAGAGTAAATGTTTAACATTTAAAATGAGAGGAAACTTCGATTTCCAAATGAGTTCATTCGGAGTTCTGAGTATAATCTCTTTTAAGAGAACCTTTTGAGTAATAATCTCAACGTTGTAGGAGGAGGAAATATTTTTAAACATATGAGCAAGTAATATTATTGGGAGTAATATTGAGCACCGATATAGGACGAGTTTAAACAACTCAAAGTCCTCATACACGATGTAGCCAACGTGGGTAAAAATGGTCATACTTTTTAGATGATTCCTTGTTGCTTTTTAAGCATAGATTAATGGATCCACTTAGTTGAGGATGTCTTATACTCCAGCAAGGTAAAGGACAGTTCTAGTAGCATGGGCGAGACGTTGTATCATCACATAACTCATAATGATGGTTGTCGTTTAGAGAATTTCCAAATTAAGAATTATTATTGTATTTTTAAATACATTGAGTTATCATCTACTTTTTTTAATGATTTATATAAGCTACATCTTTATTGTTGTTTTTATATTGTATTAAGTTGAGTATCTATGAGTATAGGTTGAGTTGAGTAGAGCTGGGTGAGTATGTTTCCTTTATCCAAGTTTAAGCTTTATATTATGTTCAGTGTTCCCCTTACATGCTCGTACATTCAATGTGTTGATGCTATTTCGCCTGTATAGTTTAATGATGAAGATCCAGGTAACCAAGGTCATCAACTGGCGCTTCATTGATACCACTTACAGTTCCAGTTAGCTTAGGTGAGCCACTTTGCTTTCAGAGGATTCCATCTACGTTTCAGTATTTGTTAGGATGTCAAGAGTCTTGTCCAGACTTTTATCATAGTTATTGGAGGCTTCATAGATAGATAGACAGTGGTGCTTTGAGAAGTCTGTTTCATTTTTAATTGTTAATGTTCTAGACTTGAGGTGCCTCTTTAGGCTAGTAGAATGTTTTAAACTATTCTGAGTTAGTTATTTGGACTTAAAGTTTTACTTTTGAGTTCATCTAATGTTGAGTAGATATACGGTTGAGATTTGAGCCAGTCCAAGGGTTCGCTTGGGGCCAACAATGGTTCTCGAGTATGGTCCATGCCCAAGGTGTAGGCTCAGGGCATGACATGAAGTGATTGGGAAGGGTTTTTTTATTAAAAAAATCATGTATTGTGATCTTGACGATGTATATAAATTATGTAAAAGCATACAAATGGGGTCTTGGCCTTAACCCCAAATACACATCAGAAATCGCAAAGCAATCCAGGCAAAAGTAGAATGTTTAAGAATATCACTTTTTTACCTTCCTGCATATCTAAAGGCTATAGAAAATTAGCTTCCAAAAAAGTTGTCTTTGTCGTATCTTATCCTTATGCTAGGTAATTGCATATTTTCCGGTAAATAAGCTCCTTTAACTAACTTACAAAAAGTGGCGTTTGTCGTATATTATCCTTATGCTAGGTACATCTTGTCCAACAAATAAGATACTTTAACTAACTTACAAAAAAGTGGTGTTTGTCGTATCTTATCCTTATGCTAGGTAATTGCATCTTGTCCAGCAAATAAGCTCCTTAACCCCACTAGGCAATCGATCTATCTTGTTTTATAAAATGGGTTCATTCCTCATTGAATCTAATTTAGCAAGACGATAACCACTATGTTGCTTCTTTGTAGAAATGATTGAAGCCAAAAAAAAGCATTCCATATTTAATCAGCAATCCCATCCACTATACTCTTGAGGTTGAGGTTTTGAGAGGTTCTATTCTTCATCATATCAAACACGATCAAGAATTCTAATCAATTATGTCCATTTTTGTTCAACTACTGAACAACATACTTAGAACCTGCAGCAGCATAATATCTTTACACTAAATAGGAATAGAAAACACAAAGATGAACTCTCCAAAGTTGTCACTGTCCATGCATCCTATTCCAACATTTCCTTCATAAAACTTTGGGATAAGGGTCTGAAAAATACCCCAACTTTGGTTGGATTTGCTGTTGCGATACTAAACTTTCATAAGGACCTATTACCTCCCCACTCAGAATTGGGAAATTTTGCCGCCTAGATTTTCAAAGTAAAAATTTGGCATAAAGGTTGGTTTTCTGAACCCCGTACTTTAAGTTTGTGGTTGAACTCGAATGCAATAGGTAATATTGTAGTTGATTTGTGTTGGGTAATTAGTATAATCGTGTGTAATGTGTTGGATTGCCCATATTGAATTCAATTGCGTGCCCAAATGTTTAAAATTGATCAATTCCTATGTCTTGTTTGTTAAAATTGGTTCTAAATAGTTGGGTTGCGGTTTATTTATGTTGGGTCTAGTGGGGTGAAGTCTAAGTCAACCTGAATTATGCTAATTGATGAAATTTCCAATGATGGAGAGTTTCACGCATTCTTAAGGGCGAAAGTAGTTAAATAGCCAATTTTGGCCAAATCGGGGGAAGTCTGAGTACCCCGAGTGCATGAGTCGCATAGGTCTGCCTCTAATTGCCCTTTAATTAAAATGTTGGTTGATTTTGTTCTGTAACTTTGGGTGAGATGTCTGAGCTCGCCGAGTTCACTCAGTGACTCACCGAAAGGTCTTCTTGATCACCCTTTTTGTGCCCCTAACCCATACCATCGCTGACATGTCTTGATTTTGGAAATTTTTTGATCTGGTAATTTTGGCGAGTCCGATCTGGCTCGCCTAAGTGTCTCAGCGACTCGTCGACTGGTTCAATGGGTCTTTCTGCAACTTAATTTCTGCATTTTCCTTTAATTATTTCTAACATGTTTCAATGTGTTTTGCAGAAATGGCTACACCTAAAGTTCCATGATGAGACATGTCGCCCCGCAAGCGGGCAAAAGGAATAACCATAAATGAGGCAAAGGCAGCCAAACTTCCTACCAAGGGAGGAAACGACAAAGGAAAGGGAAAGGCTCCCATGGTTGAGTCCCCGTAGGTCAGCTCCGATAGTGAGGGAGTCTATGAGACTCACCTCACCTCATCAGACAATGAGGGAAAGTCCTTGTATTCTCTAGCTCTCATCTCTATGTCTGAGGATGACCAGATCCTATTTTCCAAGAGAGCAGAAATGTGCTCCAAGGGGATTCATTATCCATCTCGGATTCGGGTGCCTCAAACTCCTCTGCCTCCCCAGCTTCAACTCAGACTGTGGTCCCAGCGCCACCTGTACATGGTCCTCCTCCCTGAGCTCCTAACAGACTAAAGGCCGAGGGACTAAGGACTATTATTGAGGAGAAGTGGCTTTCTATAGATGGTGTGGTGGACAGGTATCCAGAGATATGGATCACCCTCAAGTCCCACAAATTCTAGATTTTCACTAAACCCTGGAGTTCCTACATTCCTAATTGGGTATAAGAGTTCTACTCAGCCTACAAAGACTTGGTACCACAAAGGAATAGGAAGGCATGTACCTTCAAACCAGTGAATTTTATGGTTGTTCGAGGGAAGAAGGTGAAATGTGATAGTGATGATATAAATGCCGTTTTGGGATGAACTTATAACTTTGTAGATGACTTTTAGGGAATGATCAAGAGAATGACGTTGAAGGAAATGAAAAGTTGGTTGGCTCTTTGACTTTCTGACAGTACTCCTAAGTGGATTGAGGCCGAAGTGCCAATAGAGAAGAAGGATCTCAACGTGGCAGAACAGTAGTAGTTTGGGTTTATTAGTAGTATAATCATGCCATCCCATAATAAGTCTATCCTCCGCCACACAAAGGCGGCCTGCCTTGGATCCATTATTGGTAGGAAGAGCATCAACTTAGGTGCAATCATTGGGCACGAGATAATCATGAGGGCTAGGTAGCGCCAAACATCACTCCCCTTTCTGGTGTTGATCACCGAGCTGTGCAGACGGGCCTGTGTTCTGCGAGATGAGAAGATGGATGTGGAAGTGACTCCCACCTTCTCTACTAACATCTGGAGTATTGAGGTCGAGTACTTGAACGATGAAGGTGAGAGAAGGAGAGAAGCTCAGGTAGACACATCCTCGGTGATTGATATTGATATGTTACCAACACAGGCAATATTGCATACTCCGGCACTACCCTTCAGGTACTTCTAGCTATTCTCCCTCTGAGACTCTGAGTTCTTCTACTGCTCCCCCGCCCCCTAGATCTATTGCAGGTACTTCTTCTTTCAAACCTCTACTCACCCAGGCTATGCTCTAACAGATGGGTCACCTAGCCCATTCTACTGACGTGCGTGCCTCCTGGCTAGAGGCTACGGTTCCAGGGATGATTGAGAGATCTCTCACTGCTACATTGAAACCTCTCAGAGATTCTATTGATACCCTCACGGTGAGGATAAAGGTGTGTGAGATGGTTCATGGAGCTACTCATGAGGTGACAGCCTTAAATGCCGCAATTGCAGAGTTGAGGAAAGATGTGGACCATCTAAAGTCCACTGATATGTCTCTGATTTTTGGGATTGTGGAGATCTCTGATGACATAAGCATTAATATTCTACCTCATTCTGATGTGCCTCCGGCTACCACCGGAGATGAGTTTAGAGCTAATGATGTGGTTGTAGAGTCCGAGGCTGAGACTGATGAGGAGCAACTTGGTGTTCAAGAGAAGACCATCTATGTGGGCATGACTGATTTCAGGGAGGCTATGCTACATTCTGCTGTTTAGACATCCCTGAAGGATACCCCTATGGAAGGATCAAGTGGAGCTCATGTTGATGAGACACCGGGTACTGATGCCCAGCCCAGAGTGTGACCCCAGGCACTAATGCCCAAACTGAGATGCAGACGTCATCCCAGGCTTAGCCTGGCAGGATGATAATTTTACCTCCCTTTCTGTTGTTTTTATTAATTATTTTTGTTTTAGTTGCATTTGAGGACAACTGCTTCTTTTTGTGGGTGGGGTGAGGTATTTCCATACCTACCTCTTGTGATTTTGTTATAATAGGCTTTTGTTAATCTATATAAGTTTTTTTATCTTCATCTTCTAGATATTTTAGTTTGTGGCCCATTGTTTTGAATGAAAATGGCTTTCAACCTAATTTTAAATTTTTTCCACCTCTTGTGTGTGTGATTTTGGCTGTTCTTGTGCTAATTTGAGTGTCGGTTGTGATCAATACCAATGACTTAAATAGTTCTCTTTATTGAATGAAATGGATGTGCGGCTACGATGTGGCTAATGAAGTTGCATAGGCAATGTGTAAACTTTTAGCATCTCGTTGTTACTAGCCAGTTGTCGAATGGGTCTCTTGTGATGAGTATTTCACACTAGCTAGAAAAAGTGGATTCTTGTTTGATATTGGTACCAATGCCTTGTGTGATGAGATTACTTTGAACATTGTGTTTGATGGCACCTAGAGTTTGCCCCGTTTGTCCGGTTGATTGAGTGATGCAAGCACTTGAAATGATCTTAGGAAAAAAATTTGAAGAGTGAAAACAATTTTACAATATACCTCTTTTGTGGCCAACCTTGGGAGATGTGTGAACCTTGCTTGATATGTCTTGAGCCTTACCCCTTTTCTTGGAAGAAATTTGACAAATTCTGACCTCTCTTTATCCATTCACCTATAACCTTCATGAAAGTATGGTTTGATTGAACAGCCAAATTACGCCAAAAGCCTAAGCTGGGGGTGTGGTGAAAAGAGAAGGAAAGTCAAGAAGTGTGAGAAATCCCCCTTGAATAATGATTTTGAGAAAGATGGAATCCCTACATGTAAAAAAAAAAAAAAAAAAAAATGAAAAAAGATCAAAAAAAGTTGTGAAATAAAGTAGTGGAAATTGAAAAATAAATGGGGCATCCGGTAGTTCAGATGAATTTGAATAATGGGGTGGATTGTGCATGTTTGAAATGTTAAAGAAATGGAGTAAAGTGTTGTTTAGACCATACTTCATGAAGATAGAATCCACTAAGCCTAATAAATGACTATACCTTGACACTCAGTCTCGTTACAAGCCTTAAGAAGACCTTTGTGATCTTGAGTGAGCTGAAACGAAGGTTGATTGGAAAATAAGGGCAAACCTATGGGTAAAGTCATGCATGTGTTCATCTTTGTGAGTGCGAGAGTTGTATGTGATTCCAGAGCTCTAAATTTTTGAAGATCTTTGTGTGAATATGGAATCATCTTTGTTGTGAGGGAATTTGAGTACTTTTGTTGAGCTTGAACTTGCATTTGAAGCAAGTATTGTGAACTTAAGCATCTTTGATAATGGTGAGTCACAAGTTAAATCTTTGAGTGCACAACTAATCATCGCATGAGTAAGTTGAACCTTGTTGTGTGCATTCATTTTGAGTCTTATGCAGCACTATTTGAGACATCCTTTTTTGAACTGCTAATCTTGAGTTTTACTTGAGGACAAGCAAAAGTTTAAGTTGGGGGTGTTGATGAGTATGAGATTTGAACTGATTTGGGGCTTTATTATATAAATTTTGTGTCCTCAAATGCCTAATTTGTGCCATAAACTGATGTTAAAGCTTTGATTTTCAGGTATATGGATTGAGGGGAAAAATAAGGACACTAACAATCAAAAAGGAATAAAATAACTGAAGAAGTGGACAAAGGCAAGCTTGATGATCGCCAAGAGCACTTGGCAAATCGCCGAGTGGCTATTCAGTCCGCCTAAAATTCCAGGGTGCCAGCCTTGAGGGTAGAAACCAAGTCGGCGATAGGAAAGGAGCAGTCGGTGAATTGCTAAGCAGTTCCACGATGACAAGACTAATCTCCCAAAGTTACATGCCTTGAGGATGATGGGAGTCAATGCAAAAAGGTAATAGAAGAGAGCAAAGGGTGGTTCGCCGAACCACTCAGTGAACCCAACTTACCTCGCCTAATGGCCCTTCGTGGCTAATTTTTGGCAACTATAAATTGGATTATGAACTTTTAATTCAGAGGGAAGAGTGTAGAGAGTTAGTCTATAAGAGTTTTCTTTTTAGTTTTTAGAGTTTCTTGGTAAACTTGAAGGTTTCTTGAGACTCAATTTGGAGATTTTTGAAGTGGGTTACTAATTTTTCTGCAAATTTGAGCATTTTAAAGGCTTAATTACTCTTACCCAGTTGATGGCTAATCGATTTGGTAACCGTTTTTACCTTTTTATGATGTTAGGCTAAAACCTCAATTCTTGGGGTGTGATCATATGATTATGGGTTGAATTAGTTTATGGGTATTGTTAATTACTATTTTAAATGCTATATTGAAGTGGGTTTACTCATTAGATGAGGTTTAATTTATGATTTGTAGGTTCAAATGCAGTTCTAATTTGGTGTTCTTGGCTTGCTCCAGAGAGAAGTTTTGGAACTAAGGTTTTTGATAAATGATTTGTATGTATTGGGTTGATATGGGTTCAACTCAAGAGTGTGAATCCTAAACCCAATCCTATCGATCTAGCTTGAGGGAGTGGATGAATAAAGGTGTGGGTTGTTCTTAATTGCTATGCTTGTTGATGTTCGAAAGAAATTGCCTGATTCGGGGTAGTTGTTAGAGAGTAAGCTATCTCCCTTATAGTCTAGCCTACCCATTGATATTTAGTTGTTTACTAGTAGTTTCAATTACCCATATGTCAAAATTTGCCTATAATCGATCACATACCATGAATTCTTCTCCGTATTGCTATTTCAGTTTTTGTGTGACTTTTTTGTAGTTGATAATTGCAACCAAAAACCCTTCCATCTGACATTCGTGTCACCCCTTTTGATTTGGTTCATGTTTTTTCGATAAATTCTATTTCTATAGCTAGTTAGATCATATTTGTACTTCTCAATTGAATTTAAACACGTATCGCTCCCCGTGGAATTCGACCGCAACTCAGTTGTTGGGTTTTATACTATTTAACGATCGTTTGCACCTAGAATTGGATGAGGTGTGTTTGAAATGTTAATCAACGACTCCCAACTGTTGTCCAAAAAAATTCCATAAATGTTTTGCAGGCTCACTAAACTATCAATGAAGAGGAGCTTGATAGTTTCTAGAATAGGTATAGTACAACATAGTTTGTCAAGAAGGCTTCCATTTCCTACCCGACATATAACATCATTAAAGAGTGAGTCTCCAAGACAAGAAAGACGTTTTAAATGGAATACTTTTATGCCAATTTTTTGTCCACATAGGATTTGGCACTCTAGTTTCTTTATGCAATTCCAAACTAAATTATACACCATCACTAGTGGTAGGGGCAGAGTCACCTTGTGGTCAATAGGGTTCATCTGGCGGAAAATTATACCATATACATAACTAAATTATTTTTTTTATATATATAGTAGATTTAGAACCCCCTTCATCTAGTTTGTGTGTCCACTTCTTCACAATTTGAAAACCATTAATGAAAATTTTGACTTTGACACTAACAAGTAGCCTCTAAATCAAGATATCACTTCTTCTACTGGAATCAATTTTTATATTGGTCATATGTTGAACCAGCAACTGTGACAACACAATTTCAAGTCTACGCTCATCCCTAACCTAACCTGATTGTTGATAAAGGTTTTAACTTGAATCTTGATCGACTGACTGGTTAGGCGTTTAAGTTGCTAAATATCCTTAGCTTGTCCGTCCCACAAACTATTATCCACTAGTAGAGAAATTCACAGTCAACCAGGAATAAAGCATATTGTGAATTGCATTGGAAAATGGGCAGTTTTTGTTAAGGCAAATTGTACCATAGATATACTGAAAGATATGGCATTCAAATTCTAAAGAAAGATTTTTTGACTGATTTTTCTAACAAGTATATTTCATGAAATACTGATGATTAATACAAACTAGGGTTCTCAGTTCTATACATGGGATTGCATTAATTCTTCAAGAAAATAAGTAATCAATGCAATGGAACCATATCAACTAACTTTCAATGGATTCCCAAGGTTTTCGAAACCCTAGGTCTAAACAATTTATGAGAAATTTGAGGAACTGACTGAATTCTAGTGACCAAATGGGTGAAAAGAACCCACTAGTAAATTCCCACATACCTGGTGACGAAATCTACGGAGAAATTATTTGGATTTCGGGGCTGAACTTTGAAGAACACTCCTACTTGTTCTCGGGAGAAGCGGTCGACTTTTCTTATTCTTATCGCTTTAAGTTGGGTGGTTTTTGGAGAATCAGGGTTCTCGGTATTATCTGACTAGATTATTACGCTTATACAGAGTAAAACAACATAGTTTAGGCATGCAACGACATATTTTAAGTGCTCAATGCATATGTGAAAAGACCAATGCGACCTTGACTTAAATGCTATTGAAGTGGCATCAAGACACGCTTTACGAGCCATCATGATGACCAAGGCCCGTCTAGCAGCTCGTGAAGATTCTCTTCCTTACAGGTCTTTACTTAAATGAGCATAAATTATTACTCCTAGATTGTATTTAAGCAAAATTAGTGGCATTGGAAGAGGAATTAAGGATCTTTAATTTTATTGGTCATGGGCCACCTAATTCATTTTTTACTGAAAGATATTATGGTTTAAAATTGACCCTAAACCCTAAATCTAGCAATTCCCCTTCACGGACCACTTCACGGTTCGTGTGGAGCTTCATGGACAGTTTAGATGACTATGGTGCTTGACCCATGATTTTGAGGGTGAAACCTCACTTAAAAGTTGACAAAGTAACTTCAAGACAGGCTTCACGGGTCGTCTAATGCACCACGGCCCGTCAAGTGGGTCATGAAGATACCCTGCCCAACAAGGCTTCCCTAAAATGAGCATAACATTTTACTTTGGGTTCGGAATTAACAAACTTGGTGGCGTTGAAAGAGGACTCAAAGACCTTTAATTTGATAAGTTTTGGGACATGTAAATCATTTTCTGGTGAAACATAGGATCGTTTGAAGTTGACCCAAACCTTAAAGTCTGTCAAGCCTCTTTCGCGAGCCATTTCACGGTTAATGTGAAGCTCCACAGACCGCCTAGTGGTCTGTGGTACTTCACAATAGACATGGTAGTTACGTGTCCCCTTCACGGGCCACTTCACGACTCGTGTAAAGGTCCACAAACTGTTTAGTGGTCTATGGTCTTTCACCTTTTGATGGGTGCACAACCACGAGCAGGGTGACGGGTCGTGGTCCTTTTCACGACCCATGGACCCCCTCCATTGTTTTCCATTCTCTCTTGTTCAATCTTAGCTGTAATTTTTGAGGTGTTACAATATCTATCCCTTGGGGTCATTCGTCCTTGAATGAAGTCTAAATAAGCTGAGTTTGGAGGAAACAGCTAAAATCCCTACAAACTAAATACTAGAAACTTATATCTAATTGAACTGAGTTAGATGAACATGCAAATATGCTGAAATGCAAGGATAACTGGGGGAACAAGATACTGATACTGAATTACACAAGATTAAATTGAGAGATTGGATGGGAATTATTACCTCAAGCTGAAATGGAATCGAAAGGAACGAGGTGAGGATACTTGGCCATCATGGCTGCTTCTACTTCCCAAGTAGCTCTCTCTACAGACTGACTCATCCCAAAACCTTTACTGAAGCGGCTTCCTTATTTCTCAACCTACGATCTTGACAGTCAAGAATATCAACTGGCACCTCTTCATAAGTGAGACTATCTTTCACAGCCACACTCTCTAATGGTACTATCGATGCCGGATAACCCACACATTTATTCAATAAGGAAATGTGAAAGACTGGATGAACCGCTGCTAGTTCTATTGGCAACTCTAACTCATAAGCCGCATTACCAACCTTTTTCATGATTTTGTAAAGACCTATATACCTTGGACTGAGCTTCCCTTTATTGTCAAATATCATCACGCCTTTCATGAGTGACACTTTTAGGAATACCCAATCATCAATTTGAAACTCCAAATCCTTTTTTCTCGCATCTGCATAGGACTTCTAAAGACTCTGAGGTAATTTTAGTCTAGCTCTGATGAGTTGAACTTTCTTCATAGCCTCATGAACTGAATCTGGCCCAATCAAGGCTTCTTTACATAATTCAAACCAACTAACTGAAGACATGCATGTATGCTCATAAAGTGCATTATAAGAGGCCAACCCTTTCATGGGTGACACTTTTAGGAATACCCAATCATCGATTTGAAACTCCAAATCCCTTTTTCTCACATTTGCGTAGGACTTCTAATGACTATGAGGTATTTTTAGTCTATCGCTGATGAGTTAAACTTTCTCCATAACCTCATGAACTGAATCTGGCCCAATCAAGGCTACTTTACCTAATTCGAACCAACCAACTGAAGAAATGCATGTATGCCCATATAGTGCCTTATAAGTGGCCATCAGAATACTGGAATGGAAGAATTTATTATAGGCGAACTATAAAAGATGTAGGTGATCATCCCAACTACCCTTGAAATCGATCACACAAGTTCTCAACATGTTCTCTAAGGCCTTAATGGTACGTTATGCCTGCCAATCCATTTGTGGATGAAATGTTGTACTGCGATTTAGATGAGTACCAAGACCTTTCTGAAATGACTTCCAAAGAGTGGGATGTAAGCTGAGGACCTCTATTTGAGATGATAGACAAGGGAACCCGATGCAACTTGACTATCTCATTGATGTAGAGTTTGGTGTAGTCCTCCGCTTAATCTATAGTCTTCACAGCCAAGAAGTGAGTTGACTTAGTAACTCTTTCCACTATCACCCGAATAGAGTAACGTTGTCTGCAAGTACGAGGTAAACCTGTAATGAAGTCCATGTTTATCGCTTCCCAATTCCACGTGGGAATGGTAATCTCTTGAGTCACACCTCCTGGTCTCTGATGTTCTAATTTGACCTGCTAAAAGTTAGGACACTTAGACACGAAATCTGTGAAGTCCCTCATCATGTCGTTTCACCAATATACTTCTGGTAGATCACGGTATATCTAAGTGGCACCTGGATGAATATAATATCTGGAATTATGTGCTTCTATAAAGATCTGTTGCCTTAACTCACCCAGATTTGGAACACATAAGCGACCCTGGTAACAAAGTACACCATCACCCCCTTGAGAGAAAACCTTAACTTTTTGCTGATGAACTGCATCTTTAAACTTAAGTAATATATGATCGCTATCCTATTTTTCCTTAACCTCTATTACCAATGAAGATTTTGATCAATTTTGAACTATCACACCACCATCTAATGTGTCCATAAGAAAAACTCCTAAGCAAGCAAGCTGGTGAACATCATCGGTAAACTCTTTCTTTTCCTCCTCAACATGTGCTACACTAACCATGGATATTCTATGAGGGCGTCAACTACTATATTGGCCTCACCTTGATGGTAGAGCACATTAATGTCATTGTCCTTGAGGAATTTAAGCCATCTCCTATGATGAAGATTCAACTATTTCTGGGTAAACTCATACTGGAGGCTCTTATGATCTGTGAACATATCACATGCACACCATACATGTCACCCTCCGAGGCTACCCTGTAGACGTAACACAGGACCTAGGATCACGAGTGATGGTTAGCTAATCCCGAGTCTTTCATATATAAAGCATGCTGAAAATATAACTAAGTAAATCATATACTATGCAGAAGTTAAAACCAGTGGATATTTGAAATAGGGGAAAATCTAACTAGTCTGAATATATGAAACATGACAAGAGTTTAGTGATTACTGAAATAACTCTTTCAACTCTAGTTGAATCTACTACTATGTCTGAAAAGCCTCTAAGTGAGTTGAGTTTCTAGGACACGCCCCGAGCTAACTCTAAAAAAATTGAAAACTGAAAGTAAAGACCAAAATAGAAGGCATGTCTATTTTCATCGAAGTATGAGGACTCACCACTGAAGCTGTTGAAGTCAAATTGATAATTTATCTAAGCGTGATCTGGAAGTTGAGTGCATGCACCTACATCATGAAATGATGTTGCGTAAAGTATGTGTCAGTAGTTGGTATGTATTGAGCATGCATGATATGAATACTAAGCTGAACAATAAATATATAAGTTGAACAATGCATAACTGAGCAATAATATAAACTGAATAGGACTGAAGTATAACTGAAAGATAAACCGAACAAAATGACCAAGTACTAATCATGAAGATAACATGTTGAACTCTATACTGAACTAACTGCTAAAAACCTAATCAATAAACTAAGTGTCTGACTGTGAGAGCTATAATTAACTAACATAAACCACGTGAGCTAAACATGGAGTCCGATGTATCGAGAGGACCCAATATACCTTGTCAAGGGTATAAAAGCATGAATGTGGCATGATCACTAAAACTGATGCCCAACAGAGGGGACTTTTGAACTTACGTTGGCACGTAGTTCTAGGTCTTTAAGGGTACACTGAACCCTACTCCAACTCGGCACTAAGTCTACTCCCAACTAAATATTCATAAAGCTAAAATGCACTAAATACTGAATAGCTACCCGACATGCTAGGTGAGAATGCAACATTTATATACTGAGAATATAACATTCAAAATTTGAAGCATGAATTTTTGTCTAAGTGGCCTAGCAAGTATAATTGATGAACTGGGATAAATTTACACAAACTAAGATTCTGAGTTCTATGCAAGAAACTATACTAACTTATCAAGAACCATGATATTTAGATCAAAGGAACCATAATCTCAATAAATTTTGAAAATCTAGAAACCCTAGGTCTTAATAGTTTATGAGAATCTTAAGAACTAACTGAAAATCTAGGGACCTAATGGGTCAAAAAACCCAATAGTGAAATCCCACATACCAGTTTATGAAATCTATGGAGAAATCCATTAGATGTCAGGGTTGAACATCGAATAATACTTCTTCTTGTTCTTGGAAGAGTTGGTCGCCTCTTTCTCTTCTTTTCGCTTTAAGGTGGGTGATTTTAGGAGAATGAGGGTTTTAGGTAGGTTCTGACTAGATTAATAGGCTAATAATGAGTGACACAACGTAGTTAATGCATCAAACGATGTAGTGTGAGTGTCCAACAGATAGGGGAAAAGAACAATGCGACCCTGACTTAAATTCATCCAAAATGACTTCAAGACAGGCTTCACGAGACACCATGATGACCAAGTCCCGTGTAGAAGCTCGTGAAGATGCCCTACCCGACTGAGCTTCACTAAAATGGGCATAATGTTTTACTCCGAGCTTGGATTTTAGAAAACTTAGTGGCATTTGAAAGAGGACTCAATTATCTTTAATTTGATTGGTCAAGGGCCACTAATTCATTTTATTCTAAAAGATATGACTGTTTGAAGTTGACCAAAAACTTGAAAGTTGAACTACCCCATTCATGATACACTTCACATACCGTGTGAAGCACAACGGGCCGTGTAGGCCACCATGGTTCTTCACAGCGAGTTGGGTTGCACTGGGTCATTTCCACGACACTCTTGACAGACCGTGTGGGGTTCTTTAGACCATCCAATGGTCTGTGGTTCCTCACTATCCTTGGGGGGTTTATTGCTTGATTCACGGGCATATTAACGAACCTTGTGGGGTTCCACTGTCCGTGATGGGGCGCGTGGACCTCCGTTCCTGTCTGGATGTGAACCACGACGAGGGTGACGGTTCGTGGTCCTGTTCACGACCCATGAACCCCTCTGTGGTTCACTCTTTTTCTTTTGTTCATTTTTAGCTAGGTTCTGAGGTACTAGAATATTTCCCCCTTGGGATTATTCATCCTCGAATGAAGACTAAGCAAGTTGAGTTTGGATGAAAGAGCTGAAATCCCTACCTACAGAGAATTAGAAGGTGATATCTAACTAAACTGAGTTCCATAAACAATGCAATTATGCTGAAATTAAAGGATAATTGAGGGAACAAGATACTGAGACTAAATTTACACACGAATAATAGAAATGCTGGGGAGGAATTATTACCTCTAGCTAAAATAGAATCGGAAAGAAAGAGGTGAGGATACTTAACCATCATGGCTACTTCTGCACAAAACCTTTACTGAAGCGACTTCCTTATTTTTCAACCTACAAACCTCACGACTAAGAATTTCAACTGGAACCTCTTCTGTAATGACCCGGAAAGTCATTTTTGGAATTTTTTTATAAAATTATTGTTTTACCCTTCTTGGTAGTTATCCCGAGTTATTGGAATTAGTGGTGGAAGTGCGTTTGAAAATTTTAAACTATTTATTTAGCTATAGTTAATTAATAAATGGATAATTTTCAAATAATTAATTTAGTTGGTGGTTAATGGGTCAAGTACATAATTTAATTACTGGCCTATATTAATTTAAATCATAATTTATTTATTTTCTTTTGGGAGAAAAATAAAATAAAACATCCTAAGGAGGGTATTGCAGTGTCGGCGACAAACCATTGGGATGGGTGAATTGTAACAGGTAAGAATTTATTTCCTCAAGATTTATGTTTGTAAATATGGTTAGAGAGGTCACATTATTTTTATTATTATTTATCAATGGGTTGGGGAAAAGGAAAAAGAAATTGAATTTGGAAGGGTTTGAATTTTCAACTGTATTGATGGTGGAATTTTGAACTTGTGCACAAGGCTTTGATGGCCAATGATTGCTGATTATAAATAAAACATGATAATGGAAGGAATTTATAATTTAGTTAAGCTCTTATGTATTGTTCATTAGATAAGGTTACGGGTTATTCCTTTGAGTTTGGTTCAAATTTTTTGTATTGTTATCATATTATGATTCAAGTTTTTATATATTTGTATATGTAATTAAATAGTAGGTATATCGTATTATATGAATACAATTGTATTTATGATATTGGAGAAATTGGAACTTAACCCTAGGCTTGGAATTTTGAAATATGAGAGTTCACATGTTAATTGACATCAAGATTTAAGATCTTGATTATAGATTTGGGTGAGTTCTTGGTTCTAGGCTAGAAGAGTATAAATATAGACGTTGTTAGTTTCAAAATCTTATTGTGGTTATTTATTTGATTAGATTGCATTGATTTGGAAGCCCAATGAAAGGGGAAGACTCAAGCCCCAGAGTGATTGTTCGATTATTTAAGGCTAGTGAATTTCTAAACCCTTGTTAAGTGCATAGAATCGTGTATTTTCTTGTGGTATGTGCTGGGGAGTAATGGTTCTTCGTGATGGGTTGACTTGTCCGCATTGAATAATTGTTGTGATGAAAAGGGGTAAAAAAAAATGCAATGTGATTAATTGTTGGTGTGTGATGTGTTGAGAATGGTTTGAAAGTTTTATTGACTCATTGTTGATGTTGTATCACGATTGTGTTGTTGTGAATTGTGCATTATTATGAAAATGGTCATCTCCATATTATTTATGTGAACATGTCATTTGCATTGTTCTGAGACATGGTTGTGGAAGTGTTATGTGAATTGAGAAAGAATAAGTAATTAAAGAGGATGTACCATTTTGAGGGACGTGTTTCACGTCGCGATGGATTCTATTATAGAGGGATGTGTCACACACCATGATGGATACTACATATCGACAGTCATGTTGTACGCCGCGATGGATGCATAAACATATATGTCCCCCATGGGTCCTTGAGTGAGAGATAGCTGGTGTGTATCACTTGTTCAGACATGCATCACTATACTTGATATTGCATTCCATTGCATTGCATATCTTTATCATTAGTGAACTTGATATTGTGTTTTGCTGATCTTGTGATTTCCATTCTGTGAAACTTGTGATTGATGAATATTGAGCTTGTTGTTGAGGATATGTAATTGTTAGAGTGTTGATGTTGAGTTGTGTGCTGTGTAAACTGTGAAATGTAAGGTTGGGCTGGTTTTATGCAGGTTGTAGTTGTGGAGGTTCGGTTGGGGTGTAAAGAGTACATGTATTCTATTCCCTTAGTTTGTGTTTAGATGTTTACTTGCTGAGTACCGTGTGGTTTGGTAATCACCCCTTGCTTCTACATTTTTGTAGGTTACTAGCCGGACCTTCGTGATATTTTCTCTTCTCCTTGTCTGAGGCTTCTTGTGGAGATTTGTGAGGTAGCTGCTTGTCATTTCAGTGGATCTTCTTTCTCCTTAATTATGATCTTGTTCTATTATAGAAACAATGTCATTTGAAACTTGTATTTTCTTTAATTTTCTTATATCATATTAGAGGCTTGTGCACGTGACAAGCAGGTTTTGGGGTATTTTTAAGTTGATTATAAATTTCCGTATTTTAATGTATTAATTGGGTTTTAGGCTAACTTGTCTTGGTGGGATAAGACGAGTGTCATCACGTCCATTTTTGGGTCGTGACAAATGGTATTAGAGCCCCAGGTTAATGGGTCTTACGTGTATACAAGCCGAGTCTAAGTAGAGTTTTGAGAATTGGTACGGACACGTCTGTACTTATCTTTGAGAGGCTATGGTGACTTTTAGGAAAAGTCTTCACTTCTTGAATCTCCATCGTGCATCATTTGTCCGTTCTGATTTTTATCGCTTCATTCCATTCTCTCTCACTTATATGATGACTCGTGCGTAGTTCTTCATGTGAGTAGTTGGTATGTGGTACATTTCTTGTATGTTAAACCAGGTACTAAAGTTGAAGTGAGAGACTTATGGAAAGAATATGTGTTTAGATTAAGAATGTTGGGTTGGATAACGTGATGACTCGATGATGCACTTTGATGATATTCGAATGATGAGGTTGAATAATGGTTTAAAAAACTTCATAAATGTGTTATGTTTTTCAGACTACGTACCCCACTAGAGGGAATAATACTTGTGTGGTATATACGATACTTGGAGTGGGTCGACAATTGGAAATAGAATGGTTAAAGAAATGACTAGGTAACGTATAGTGTGAATTTGGAAACTACAGTTAGTAAAGTTGTCATAACATGAATGGGTTGCTTAGTGAATGATGAGAATAATGTCACATCAATTGATGCTAGAATTTCTACTACAATGTCATAGAGTGAGTCTATATAAAAAAGGTTCATGATCCGACTACTACAATAGTATCAATGCTTCCTTGGTTAGAGTTATAGAGTGTGTTACTTTTTCTATCAACTGAATCTAAGAAAGTATGCATATCTCTGAGATAGAGAGGGAACAAATTTTATAATGTTTTATAGTTATTCAATGGATATAAATGTGCGGGCTATTTGGGTACAATCTTCTCAATAGGTATGATGTGTTCTAGTGGTGGATGTAACAGATTTTCACGATGTGGTGGTACCTGGAAACGAGCACGTTCATTGTCAAGCGTGAATACTGACTACTTGAAGAGTTATTAGTTGTATCACATGCTCGTATAATAATATGTGATGTTGCATTAATATTTGACAAACCAATTGGGTTGTCACTGCAGATGTTTGGGGTTAAGCACTGTGTATAAGGAAGATTTTAGTGGTGGATCGTTGATAGGTATTAATGCGTTAAGTTGAGAAGTGTATCCTGAGGGTTCTAAATGAGGGCTGGTTATTTCATCGTAAGTTCCAATAAAGTGGATCAACATTAGGATGACAAGCTTTGTAACACCCCGTATCCTAGATAGACCAAATATGCAGATTTTGAGAAGTTGCAGGTGCAACTCACGGTTGCCATCCACGGACCGTACGTCAGGCCACGGCCCGTGCTGGTGGTCCGTGGTTCACCACTGCGACCCCTCCCCAACCCAACTCAGAAAAATCGGCTAAGTCTCAATCCACTGTCCGTAGGTCAGACCACGGTCCGTAGGTCAGACCACGGTCCGTGGTCTGTGTTAGTGGATCGAGGCCTCCTTTACCCAGCCTCTGACATGAACTACGATGGACCAACACGGACCGTCATTTGATCCACGGTCCGTAGGTCTGACCGTAGGTAAGGGTCAACAACCAGTTAGCTGAAAATTGTTGATGAGTCAACTTCAGATGGTCATAACTTTTAGCACAAAAGGAATTATGTGTCCCATGACCTATGACATGATAGATAATTGAATCCTCTTTCCAACGCCACTGACTTTGCTAAAATCCGACCTCCGAGTGAAAAGTTATGCTCGTTTTAGTGAAACCCTGTTGGGCAGACTTAATCGACGGACCCAATCGACGGACCGTCGATTGATTGACGGCCCGTAAGTCCCGTCCGTCGATCACTCCGACAGCACTTAAGTTAAGGGTCTTTTGGTCTTTTCCTATTTCGTTTAACCCCTAAGATACGTTGTTTAGACCCTAAATCATGATATTTTAGTTAGTTTAAGCCTAGAAACATAACTAGAACTTACCTAAGTCAAATCATTAATCAAAACATAGAAAATTAGAACGTTAAGAGGAGAAAGAGGTCAAGATCCCTAATTCAAGAACGCAACAAGTTTCCTCTAGTTCCAGCTCTAAAATCAAAGGATATCTCCGTGGAATTCACCACCAGGTATGTGGGATTTCACTAGTGGGTTCCTTTCACCCATTGGGTCCCTAGAATTCAGTCAGTTTCTTAATTCCTTTATTATGAATAGACCTAGGGTTTCTAGAATTACAGCAGATCATCATGAATTAGTTATTAACATGTTACAAATCATATTATCATGTTATTGCTCAGTTTATTTCATGAATTTCAAAACCCTAGCTATGTATTTCTTTAGTTCTTGAATTACACATGCTAGATCAGATATTTTAGTTATTCAGTTATACACGCCTCAGTTATTAATACATCAATATCAGTTTAATTATTGCATTCTCAGTTTGCATGTTCAGTTTTGAGCTATCGAGTATTTACAGAAATTCAGTAATAACCAGTTAACCATATAATTCATTGGGAGTAGCATAATACCGAGTTGGACTAGGGTTTAGCATACCCATATAGTCCCAGAAATACGAGCCACGTAGGTGTAGGTCCCCTCTGTGGGCAACATCAGTTTAGTGATCACGCCAGTATGCCTCTATACCTCTGGCAGGGTATATTGGGTCCTCTCGATGGGGAGTATACATCGGACTCCATATTTAGCTCATGTGGTTTTATGTCAGTTATTAGTAGCTCCCACAGTTCAGTCAAATTTTATTGCATTGACCACATTTACAGTTCATTCAGTATTCAGTCAGCATGATATAAATTGGTCACTACATTCAGTTATCTCAGCATTCAGTATTTATATCATGATCATATTATGCTCTTGCTTTATTGCTTTGTTCAATTATGATATTATTTCAGCTTTACTCTATCATGCATGCTCAGTACCTTTCAAGTACTGACACATACGTGCGCTGCATCTTCTCTTGATGTAGGTTCAATTTCTCAGCATCCAGATCATGCCTAGATCGATTCCCGATCTTCAGTTCAGCAGCATCAATGGTGAGTCCTCATTCTTTGAGGACTAGTGACATGTTTATCTTTATCGCTTTTAGTCTTTTAGTTTCAGTTTTGCTAGATCTAGTTGGGGCATGTCCCAATATTTCTATGCAGTTTAAAGGCTTATTTCAGACGTAGTTAGATTCAGCTTAGTATTGAGTTAATATTTCCTTTGTATTAAACTCATCAATTTTAATTTATCTCAGTTCTAGTATATGAGTATTCCCCATCTTGTCATTTTGTTTATGATTATAGCTTCCGCATCAGTTTATTATCTATAGTATGCTCATGATCATGCCAGTAGGGTTAGCTTGGGATCACTTGTGGTCCTAGGTCCTGTGTCCGCGTCTCGGAGGTAGTCTCGGGTCTTGAAAAACTTGGTATCAGAGAATTAGGTTTAAGTGTCCTAGGATGTCTGAAAAGTCGCACTAGGTAGAGTCCTTTTCATGGGTGTGTAGTGCGCACCACATCTAATGAGAGAGAGGCTACAAAGTGTTTTAGGAAATCTTCATTTTCTTGTTACTCGTATCGTTGGTAAGGTATGATATAAATTCCATTCTAACTCGACGTTCTACATTTTTGTGATCATGCCTCCTCGTAGAGATAATGCCAGGAATGCGAATGCCAGGAATGCAAACGCAGCTCCTCCCGTTCCAGATCCGGAAGTCTCAAATGTTGTATTCAGGAATGCCATTCAGATGTTGGCTCAGAGTGTGGCCAGCCAGAACAATCAGCGGGTTCAAGCTCCTGTGAATGTAAATGGTGGATCAGCAGCAGCGAGGGTCCGTGACTTTTTTTGGATGAATCCGTCTGAGTTCTTAGGATTGCAGACTGGTGAAGATCCCCAGAATTTCTTGGATGAGATCAAGAAGATCCTTGAAGTGATGCAGGTAACTAGGAATGATCGGGTTGAGTTAGCATCTTATCAACTTAAGGATATGGCTCATAACTGGTATACTCAGTGGAAAGAAAACAAGGGTACATATGCAACTCCTATTACTTGGGATTGTTTCAGCGAAACCTTTCTGGACAGGTTTTTCCCCATGGAGTTGAGAGAAGTGAGATCCCAGGAATTGATGAACTTAAGGTAGGGTAACATGACTGTCCAAGAGTATGGGCTCAAGTTTAACCAACTCTCCAGGTATGCTCCTCACATGGTTGCAGATTCCATAGCTCAGATGAATAAGTTTATGTATGGAGTGTCAGACTTAGTGAAAACAGAGTGTAGGAATGCTATGTTGTTGGGAAACATTAACATCTCTAGGCTCATGACTCATGCTCAGCAGGTTGAGGGTGATAAGCTTAGGGAATATACTAAGGAGACTAAGAAAGCAAGAACAGGTAACTATGAGTATTCCCAACAGAAATCGAGTGGTCGAAATCGCTCGCAGTTTCAGCAGAAGTCTTCGACTCCAGCCCCTTCATCAGCTAGTGTTCCATCCCCTAGGTTCCGTAACGATCAGAAAGGTAGGGCGTCAGGCTCTAAGTCTCTAGGTAGTATTCCAGGCACCAAAACCTACCCAACTTGCCCTAAGTATGGTAAGAACCATCCGGGCGAGTGTCTTGCACGAAAAGAAGGATGTTTTGGGTGTGGTCAGTCTGGTGACAGGTTGAGGGATTGTCCTTCTAGAAAAGGTCAAGGAGGAAATAATGATAGAGCTCAGTCTACAACTTCAGCAGCACTAGCAGGTCGCCCGACTCAGCAGGGTAACTCATCTGGTACAGGTGGCGGACAACACCAAAATAGGCTCTATGCTCTTCAGGCTCGTCAAGATCAGGAAGATTCTCCTGATGTAGTCACTGGTACGTTACGAGTCTTTGGTCTTGATGTTTATGCATTGTTAGATCCAGTGGCTACTTTTTTCTTTTGTAACTCCTTACATAGCAGTCCAATTCAGTGTTAGCCCAGAAACTCTTCCACAACCCTTCTTAGTCTCTACTCCAGTCGGTGACCTAGTTATAGCTAGACGGGTATACAGAAATTGCCCTGTCACAGTCTCTCAGAAAGTCACCTCAGCAGGTCTTATAGAGCTAGAAATGGTAGACTTCGATGTCATTCTAGGCATGGATTGGTTACATTCCTGTTATGCCTCAGTCGATTGTAGAACTAGGATTGTTCGCTTTCAGTTTCCAGACGAACCAATCTTATAATGGAAGGGTAGTAGCTTAGCGCCTATGGGTCGATTCATTTCTTACCTTAAGGCCAGAAAGATGATCTCTAAGGGTTATCTCTATCATCTAGTTTGAGTTAAGGATTCTAGTTCTGAATCCCCAACTCTTGAGTCAGT
>JAJOOO010002272.1:0-28473 GCA_029582685.1 Solanum piurae
GGTACCGAAATGACAATTTCAGGGGCCGTGGAAACTTTAGTGGAGGTCGAGGCTATGGTAGAAATGACTTTGTTGGAGGACGTGGCAGGGATCAAGCAGCCGCAGGACGAGGTGGTGAAGGCTACCAACAAGGAAGAGGGAGAGGCGGACGGAGAGGTGGCCTAAGCCAGATTCCTTCTTCAGCATAGTTTGGCTGGACAAGTTTTGTGTGGCAAATTTTGACCGAGTTTTCTGTTGCCATTGTGCAGCAGCAGCAGCAGAATAGTTTAGCTGTGCAGTTTAGTTTGATATCTTTATACTTTTTTCGTTTTCAATTATCGGCCTTGTTTTCTTTCAAACTTCAACTATTGAGCATCATTTTTTTCTAACTTATTTTTTATGGAGGTAATGTTAAGTTTTATGTTTCACAGGGTAGAACAATGTTATTATGAATTTTTCATAAATCGTATACAAATAGATACAATCACGAATTAAATTATACAAATTCTAAATTTATACAAATCAAGCGAATAGCAAGAATTGAAGAGACTGTAGCTGTTATTTACAATTTTAACTTAAAATTGTAGTTATAATACTAATTAGTAAAATTATCAAGAAATTTATAAAATAATAGTTAAAATCTATCGGTCATTACAAGTAAAATATTATATTATCTTACTTACAAGATTATGTAGTAAAATAACGTAAAGGAAAATGATAATTATAATATCTTATCATTTATTATATTATCTTACATATAAGTTTACGTAGTAACGAACATTAATAACGTAAAGAAAAATGATAATTATAATATCTTATCATTTATCCTTCAATCAATCATCTTTAATTTGATTTTATAATTTATCTTTTTGCTTTCGGGAAGTTTTACTATTTGATATTTTTGGGGAATTAAATGAACATCAACCCGAGATATTAAATTTTCTAATAAATAAATAATCGTTGGTGAAGAGATAAATAAATTTTAAAAGACTGAAAAAAGTGAACAGATTCTAATTCTAACGTGTAGAAAGTTTAGCCGTACCTTTTGATTTACATATATCATTTTAAAGTTCCTCATTTAAATGTAGGGTCCCTTAAAAGTATCATAAGTAATTATTAAAATGAAAAATTAGAGGGATAATGTATCATATTGGACAAAAATTCAACTTATTATATATACTTGAAAGGGGAAAATATTACACAAAACAATTTAATTTATTTGAGTGTTTTTTTCAAAATAAACATACCAGAGTGACAGAGTTAAATTTGAAACTACACTTTTATTTCAATCGCAGTGTCGAAAAACACATTTATTACTTCAAGAAAAATATTTAAAAATCTGTAATAAACTTGAGAATATGTCCATACTTCATATTGAATTTGAACAATTAATTTATTGTGTAGTTATCTATGTCTTCGGAAATAAAAAAAGCTCCAGTCTAATCATATTCCTCTATAGGTCATCCTGCACATCCTTCAATCCATGTCAAAAGTTTATTAATTCTTGTCTTTTTTTCCTGGTTTACTTCGCACATTTAGGTGCGGTAATTTTTTTAAGGTCTTTATGTCCTTACAATGACATACCAAATTTGAATTTTGTCTTCAAGAGATGATAGTATAGATCTTTAAAGAATTTTTTATTGTAGCTTCATCAATTTAAGTAGAGAAAACTTACTTGAATATTCAATTAACGTGTGTTATTTAATTTGTACTAACAAATACTTATAACAATTAACTTTGGAGAAACATAAAGCTCAAAGTTTAAAACATATACTCAAAAACAATAATTAATATCATATGCATAAATTAATGACTATAAAAAAACATATCAGGATCTATAACAATAGAATGAAAGAGAAAGGAAAAAATTGAGTCAACAGAATGCACAATGTCCCTTTAAGAAAATTATTCTCCTCTAATACCCGAGGTTTAAAGGAATAGATCCTCAAGGATGAAATGATTCTATTCACCAGTGTATTGATACAAAAACAATGGTGCTCACTTAACACGAGCAAAGTACATGAATATTTCATTGTGCAAACGAAGAAGAAGCTGAGATTTTTTGTTGTTTAAAAATGAGAGGAAATCCCTCTATTTATATAGGGTAGTGTGAATAAATGTTTATTGTGCCTTACCGAAAAGGTCACGACTCTTTGGAAAAGTTACAATCCTTCGGAAAGGTCACAACTTATAAAAGTCACCGTTTTTCATAAAAGTCGCAACACTTCGTAAAAGTCATAACTTTTCATAAAAGTCGTAACTCTTCATAAAACTCGCAACTTTTCATAAAAGTCACAATTTTTTCATGATAGAGAAATACTAATTTTAAAAATAAATAAATTTAAAAGAAAATTATGGCTTGTGATAACGTTACGTAGGTGAGCCTAGATTCTCTTTTATATAAATATATGATATGATATAGGCTAATGTTCGCTATTTTTGCATAATTTTTCCTTTATTGATGAATTAAGTACTAGAAGTCTATATACAACTGTATCTAAATATTGGAATAATTATTTTTGCTTATTGTCAAACAGAACCAACTAATATTGAGAACGTGTCGAGCTAAGATGTTGTAAAACAGAAGCAATTGTATGAGTAGAATAAATAGAGCAACTTGCTCTATTTATATCTTGCGTGCGACAAAGCAATGTGATGCATCACTCTTTCCACTAGCCACGTCTTTTCTTCTTCTTTTTTTTTTTTCCAAACTTGTTGTTTAATCATATACATCCACAAAGGTGAAATAATAATAATTAAATACAAAACTATAATTTAAAAAAATAGTTAACATTTTTTGGGAGGTGGGGATTGGCAAAATTGTGTACGTTTCGATTTGAGATAAGGTAGCACGCAGCAACAGTACTATAGAGTCGAATAAAAAATGTCTGGTTGAATACGGAAAAGATATTAAATACATTTTGAAATTATTTCAAAAAAATCAACTTCACACTCAAGCTAATGGGATGATTTATTACTCCCTAATACATACGGAAAATGAATTGTCTCTGATTATGTACTCTATCTATCCCTAATTACTAGAAAACAATTATTAACATAGTGAGTTTACTATTTTACCTCTATTAATTATGAAGTAAATACATTAAAAACTTAAGATTTTCAAGAAGTTCTACATTTTTCAAAATAATTAATTGAGGGTATAATAGGTTAAAAAAATTGTTCTTTCTTGATTTGTCAAAATGGAAATCTAACTAGGGACAACTAAAAGAGGAAAAATTAACAAGTAATTAGGGACAACTGGAATAGGGACAACGGGAGTTAAGAGCTGCATTTGTTTGGACATTTTTAAAAAAAACTAAAAATTTGTTTGTTTTTATTTTTATTTTTATTAATTGGTGTATTTTATTTTTTTTCGAAATTATAGAGCTCAATTTTGCTTTGGCCTTTAGTTTGAAATTCATATTCTTTAGTGGTAGTTTTATTATTTGAATATCACTAGTATTTGTGTGAAATTTTATAATAATGTTGAATAAAAAATAAACTATCAATAAGACTCTTCACATTGGATTTGCCAGAAAAAAAGAATGAGATGTGTTACTAACCAAAAAAAATAAATAAAATCTTGATAGTTCATACGTATAAGCAAGTAGAAGATAAGAAATCATAAAGAGAACTTATAATTGGAAATTGGAAAATTTTGCCACGTGTCGACTTGGATAAGGTAGCACGAAGAATATTGTAGTAATGGATACGTAGGACCGTAGGATTGCTTTCGATTTGATGTAATTTTAAGAAATTTATATCATATTATTTTTTTGATTACTTATTATATATAAAATTATATTATTTTTGAAATCATCCAAATAGTTTTAATTACTCTTTCTTATATTAAAAAAAAATGTCACAAAATAGTCGCACTATATTTTATTAGGATGTTTCATTTGTTAATTAGGACATAAGATAATAATTAGAGGCTAAGTCATCCTATATTGTATTAAAATTGTCTATTATGATAAATCATATACTCAAAATCTAATAAATAAAAATTATGAATCAAAATCTCTAAATAATAGATTTTGACTTTGCTTATAATAATAAGAAGTTTTAATAGATGTAATGCTCATAAACTAATGTTCTACTTTCGAACCAAAATCAAATATTTTCCCATCTTAAAACGATTACTGATTCCTAATAATAGAAAAAAAACATAATGTGTAGCATAACTAAAAGATTTAGACGAAAATAAAAACTATATTTGACTAATATCACAAAATTATAAAGGGAGTAAGAAAAAACATACCTCAATTTATATCTTGATGTGATAATTACCGGACAATTTTTGTTTCGCTAATTGTAGTATGTAGTAAATTTGAGTGTGAATTGTAGTCGTTCACGTCTAGATCTACTTAAATATTTGAGGCTTAAGGTAAAAATAATAATTAATGCCTCATTGTTTTCCAATTATTGCATATAGCATATTTATATATATCAACGTATTCTAGTTTGTAGATAATACATCTTCAACTTATTTATGAGGACGTGATTCTAAATAAGAGATCATGGAGATCGAGTATTAGAATAAATAATTTATAGATATCGAGCATTTTCACCTTTTTTCAGTAGTAGAGGCGGTTTTAGTCTAAAGATTTTACATGTTTCCTAATTATTATTATTTTTAAAAATTCATCACTACTATTATTTCTTTTTCTTTTTTTATTTTTACGGTTAATGATCTTTTTCCTCAAATGTTTTCTATCATATTTTTTTATGGAGCATTTCTTGACTCAATTATGCTTTCTTATATAAGATTGTATCTTCAAAAAATTAAAATTATATCATATCTTGTTTAATAATCCTTAATTTTTTTCCTAATTCATCTCTACCTCACTTACCTATCCATACTTCAATTGTAGAACTATTCTAGATATGTTTTTTTAGAAAAATATAAAATGAAAACATTACCTTGCGTTTTTACCTATTTGATATAGTTATAAATGCTGGGAGCGCCACTTACGAATGGATCCTGCAGTGCACGATGCAAATTTAGTCGAAGCTTCAATGTGGACTTCGAACACCAGGTGAGAAACAAAAAAAAAATAGTTATAAATTAATATTTTAATTACAAAATTACTCCTATTGTCTTGTTTTAGTTTAATAAAAAAACATCATTATACTATAATTAGGAATAATTCAATTTTAAATTTTTTATTTTATTCCTAATAAAATAATTACTACCTCACAAATATATAGTGTTGGTTCTAAGATATAAATTTTAAAAATCTTTTATTTTTTAAATATTGTATCAAGTCAATTAATCAAACGGTGTCCCATGAAATAAAACAGAGAAAGTGATGTTCGTTCTGTCTCAATTTATATGACATTTTGATCGGAAATTTGCAAGTAGAATTTCTAATTTTTTAAAAATGGAATTTATATATTTGTAAACTACATAATAAGTACTATAAGTCACAATAATTAAAAATTAAAAATTTATTTGAATCTCAAAATCTAAAAAAATGTCACATAAATTAAAATAGAGATAGTAATGTATTTGATAAAAATTGGATACGTGTGTTGAATGGACCCGAGCAAGCTGGTGTAGTTATTATCTTTATCTGACAAGACTGCTGCACTTTTTCCACTATCCACCTCCCTATTCCGCAACTTGCAAATTGATCTAGCTGTTCCCATCTAATCATTTAGCGACACGTATGTCTACTCCAGTCTCCACGTGTTAATATATTAATGAATTCGTAAAAGAGCAAGTTGTATAATACGGGGTCCACTTAGATCTGTTTCTTGATTTTTATCCTTAGCGTATTTTTGGGAGATTCTTTTTGGACCACTTGCTCTTCCTTCATCATAATTCCTTTTTCTATAGTGCTTCAATTAAATTTGAATGGTGTATTATAAGGGTTTATTTGAAGATTATGCTTTTAATAATTTTTTCTTTATATTTATAGTTTAAATTTGAAAATTTTAATTAGATATAGAATATTTTTGTTAATGTATCACAATTCATATTAATATTGTAATTCGTTTTACTCGATCGTGTGCCTTTCTTTTCAATTTATCTTTTCCCTTTATCTCCTTTTTCTTCTCTCTAAAGAAATACACCAACAACTATCTAACTAACATTCTTGGATTCTAAAAAATTACATACTTAACTAGTATTGCTTTCATAAGTGAAATCATAATATGTCAATCTTTATTTATATATATATTAGGATTCAATTAAATTCGAATAATATGCTGTTTAACTCGATCATTTGAGAGTGATGTCCTCTACATTTTTCTTTATGATAATTAAATTTTTGTAATGTGAAATCAATAACTAGAATTCGCTTCATTTTGATTTTAATAGCTTTAACACTTGGTTAGCTCACTACAAAAAGTTATATTTTTGGCCAAAATAAAATTTGGTTCTATCACCCTCATTGTTTGTTTGTTTTTTTTAAAAAGAAAATTAAGGTGTGTTGGACTACTTTTTTCATGGAATAAAAATAATTGTGGTAAATAGTTCTAGCTAATTATACAATTATGAGTTTAGGACAAGGCTTATGTATACATTTTTTTCTATATCTATAAACTAGACTATAAAGTTCACACCAAAGGTCAAGCATTATTTAAGAATTAATTAACAACACAAGATAGGTACATTCATGTATATAATTTATCAACATGCTTAAGAAATAAATACAATATTTTTCACCTGTCTTTTGGAATTAACATAATTAGTTGCCAAGTTGCTCTAAAGTAATACCGACCAAGAGCAAGTTGCATAGGAAATAATTAAATTTTTATCTAACTTTGAAAGAAAACAACGTTGTCTGTCAATCTGTGTTGTTGATGGATCTGAGTGACTATTGCTAGTGAAAATTATACTATTTGTCTAATATACCCACTTGGCTTTGTTCATGTGACAGAGCCACTAACTTAAACTAACTTTTTTTTAATCTTTTTTCTGTGGTTTCTATTCACTGAATCAAAATTCTTTGTCCCTTATCATTTCTTTTCTTGTACTATACAACATGTTATGTTAAAAATAGGAAGAAAAAAACATCATTGTCACTACTTTATTGTCAATTCACAAACACTAGTTTGTTTTTGCGAATAAACATTTTTCACGTAACTTTCGACATGAGTATTTTCACTTTCAACAATTGTGATATTCCAATGTGGAAACAAATTAGCAAAAGATGCGGTTTTGACAAACTAAAGTAATTGGAGTAGAGGAGGAAAATGATTATTTTGTCGTGTGTTTGGTTAGAGGTATTAAGTAGTTATTATATTATTTATCCCACAATTTATTTCATAGTGATATAATAAGTCATCTTATATATATGATAGGATAACTTATATGAAATAATTAATTTCAGAATAACCTGTTCTCAACCAAACAAATATTTCATTTTGTCTCCTTTTCTTATTGGTGCATTCATACACAATTACACATATTAATAATTTTTTTAGATTCGCCTCTATAATTAGTTTCCCAATTATATTGTATATGCTGCTCTTATGAGTGAGTATTAGTTCTACATCTATTATTAAAGGAGTAATGGACAATTCTCATTTATGAACTAGTTTTTAGCATCAACTTAGATTAATAATTTGCAAATCTTCAAATTTATTTTCCTATATAATAAAATCATGTTAGGTTAAAGAGCAATTAATTTTAAATAAAACCTTTAATGTGTCAACATGCCATAATTTATAATGTGTCAAAACCAATTAATTTTAAATAGTAATAATTTTGATGTGTCAACATGCCATAATTAAACTTGATATTCATATTGTGCATAACAAGATATTTAAATTATATAAAATTAAATAAATAAACGCGGACAGAATACCCCTAAAATGCGAGGTAGGACACACGTAAGAGAGGAAAAAAGACAAGGCATGGTAGGGGCATAATATACGAGATTGCCAAAATTGATACGTGTCGACAAATTCAGCCATGTATGATAATGATACACGTCAGTACCTGTTCCCGATAAAATAGTTACTATAATAGAAATCCAGCCAGTCACAAAAAGGTAGCCCATAGGTCAATCCTACCGCCACGTGTCATCAACAGCCTAAGTATTTTGCGTTATTCCCTACGACACTCTTTTGAGTGACCACAAAAAAAAAAGAAAAAAAGCTTTAGATGTAGACCGTCAGGCCATTTACGACTCCGAGATTTACTGTAACACGTGGCACTAATTAACCGACACGTGGCATTTTGTTCCGGTAATACCTTTATTCTTGTTTGCAGTTGAATGAAGAGACACCTTAAGGGGGATTGTGGCAAACGTCCCTTTAAACCAGGTTGTCTAAACCACGTGGGTAAAGAGGACTCTTCATGCCTACCACGTGTCGGTTTTTGCTGCGTTTTACGTTTCATCGTTGAGGGTTTTTTCGTCATTTTAATGGTAAATAGGAATATTAAAGTAGTCGTGGAATCATCAAGTTGTTCTTCTTTTCTCTGTTTTATATAATTTTTTTCTTTATATGGCAGTAGTTAACTCTTTTGCCGGCGAATTTTGGAACTCCGGCAACTACATTCCCTAACGTACACAGAATTTTCTGTTTCTTATAATTTAAAAAGTTGTTTGAAGTTTTAGTTTTTTTTTATTCTCTTTTGTTTAAATGGCTGAAGCTGAAGAAAATAGAGAAAAGAGGTGTTTTTCTACTATGCAGATGGATGTTTTTTCAAGAGATCTGTTGCATAAATTTATGAATGGAAACAACAACAAATTTCATGAAATTCCTAATGAGGAAGATGATTTGGAGCTGAGTTTGGGGCTTTCATTGAATGGAAGATTTGGGGTAGACCCAGAAAGGGCTAAGAGACTAAAACGCTCTTCTTCAATTTCAAACTTTGTGTTTTCCGGCGGGGATGAGAGTAATGGGCGTTGTTCATTCTCTGTTGGTCCGATTACGAGGACGTGTTCGTTGCCTGTTGAAGGTGAGGAGGAGTGTAGAAAAAGGAAGGAGGTGCAGTCTCTGAGGCGTTTGGAGGCTAAAAGGAAGAGAATGGAGAAATTACAGAATGTTAGAGTGGTGAAGGATAAGGTTGATTTAGACGAACGTCCTGAAGAAAATGGTGGTCCAGTTGGGAATTCATTGCCTGTGTCACAAGGGTCTATGGCTTCTCAGGGAAGTGGTTCTTCAGGAATTTCTGATTTTGGGAGTCAACCCATTCAAGGTATCACCAATTTATTCTCCTTAGTTAAATTCTGCACCTTTTTTGGGGCATGTATGTTTAGATGTTTGGCCTTAGAATTCTCGAATTTATAGTCGTTAAGGTCTTTATTTGCTTATTCTATTACTATGTGTTTTGCCTGAATTTGCTTATTTGATATTCTTTGAGAAGATGTTTTTTCATTACCGTGTCTTGGACCATAGCACATGGCTACTTTGAAGCTATTTAAGGACTGAAAGGACGAATTCTTCTGAGTTAAACGATTAATAGATTCTGTGAAGGAATTAGGCATTCTAATGCAACTTTTCATGAATTGATGTGACTTGCTAGACCTTATGTCTAACATTTCTGTTGAATTATAACGTCACAAAGCGTAATTACAGCATGGTTTGTTACCCGATCTTCCTATCGTGGAGTTCATCGGTAGAGTGGATGCTCCTCATTAGGATAAAGATAATTCTTTTACTATTCTCCGTTAGGGATCTTGTAAATATAGATTTTCAAGAAGAATCTTGTTCTTTAATATCTAGTCTCGGTTATGGGCGATTTGCGCTAAAAATGATTATTCCACAACCATTTTGTTCAGAAAATTTTGTGAGGGGAGAAACAGAATTTCCATACTTTGGGTTTCTATTTTTTTTAGTAGAAGTGAGATGGACAGATGGTTAGTTGCCAAAGGAATAAAAATTAAGACAGCTATCTGTACCTGGAGTCCTGGTATCCATTAGGAGCTTTTCTGTTGTTTACCTGAATTCACTGTCCATCATTAATGTTGTTGGTGTTGTGAAATTCACTGCAACTTTTCCCTCATTCACCTCCTAATATCTGATATTCCTTGAACTGATCAGACATGCCGATTTGGCCAAGAGTATTTTACATGTGGCCTTACTGTTGATACTGGGTTATATCACTTGTTTCCGGGGGGCAGACCCACCTGCAGCTTACCAGGTGCTCAAGCTAAGTTGCGCGGACTCTTCACTTTCGATGCTGCACCCGTGTTGGATTCTCCAAAAATACACCACTTTTTGGCGAATCCGACATGCACCCCTTGACATTTTTGAAGAATCCAAGCACCATAGTGGTGCTCAAGCACCCATTAATCCTGACATAATTTTGTACATTTATATAGGAACTTCTAAAATTATGGTTATAGCACCACCAACTGAACAAATAGTTTGCCGGGTGCTTTGGTTAGGTGTGGCTAAATTGTAAGTGCGTCTTTGGTGTCCTGAGTTTGATAATCAGGTGACGCAAATGCTCTTTTAGTAAAGTCATTTATTTGATACTCAGGTGATGCAAATGCTCTCTTATTAGTCATTATCTTTTCTGTTTTCAATTTTTTCCCCTGATACACATTCTCCTTGCCTAAATTTTAGTGATTCTTATTTGTCTTTGCTTATTCTAGTTTGCAATTACAATTCCTCCTCTTTTTTTTTTTTGTTGCTTTGGTTACTTTTACGTTGAGTTCTAAATTTACTTTTATGTTTGTAAATTTTTTGGACAGAAAGAGAAAAAGAATCAGCTAACAAACATTTCTCTCGTTTTTTCCTAATGAAAATTTAGCAATTTGGTTAAGAAATCTTTGAGGCTAATTCTTTCCTTTTTTCCAGAAAAGTAGGAGTTTTTTTTAATCTAATGATACTATTAATGGTATTTTGTTCATTTTTTTAACAACCTCGGTTAAATAATTGCACCAAGTGTAGCAACTTTATATTAACTAAACAAATACACAATCTTAAAATCCTGGATCTGCCACTGCCATTACATGTTACAGTAGTAGAATTTGAGTGTTCTTTGTTGGGATGACAAAATGTTTTTTTAGTGGAGTCTTATTTCCTATGTTTAAGCAGAATCTTATCTCTTCTTCGACACTATACGTTCCAATGCAAACCAGCAGTTGCCTGCAGAGGAGTCTTATTGCCTTTGATTTGCTTTGCCTGGTCCGATGTGTCTTTTGGTGGAGTTTTATTTCCTATGTTGTAGAGAATTTGACCCCTCCTGCAACACTGTATGTTCCAATTCAAAACAGCTACCGCTTGCAGAAGAGTTAAATTGCCTATTTGTCCTTTGAGAGGGGTTTCCTTTGTCACTGTGTGTCCAACTCAAAGTAGCAACTAATTTTAGTGGTGAACGTATGTGCTTTCTCTTGATGCTCTAGCGTGATGTCCTCCGCGGGATCTCTCAAACACAATGTTTTTAGCGCTGTTAAGATTTGAAGTGAGCTTTGATTTCTGTATCGAGTCATCTGTCCTTGCAGGTGGTTGATAGATAGATTGTCTTCACTGTCTCTCTCTTGCGAATAAATTCTGGACGGGAAGGAACTGACCTATTTTCAAATCTTAACTATTGCAGGGCCAAGTGACAACAGTACTGGGGCAAATACTCCGGCTAGCATCAAGCCTTCAGAGCAAGAGCATGAACGGAAACAGGTAACTAAACCACCTAAAATCACAAGCGAAAAACCACCTAGCACATGTAATGGAAATGCTAGCAAGGAAGCAAAAGAAATGTTCAAAAACTACATGCTCAACATGCCTTGTGTTTCGACAATGGGCAATGGGCCAAATGGTAAGAAGATCGAAGGATTTCTGTATAGATATCAGAAGGGAGAGGAAGTGAAAATAATGTGCGTTTGTCATGGCAACTTTCTGTCGCCAGCTGAGTTTGTGAAGCATGCTGGTGGCGGTGATGTTGCGAATCCGTTGAAGCAAATTGTCGTCAATCCTTCACCTCTGTTGAGATGATGCCAGCGGAATTCTATAATGGCGATTGACTCAGAAAAGGAGCAAAGCTTCAAGAATTCAGCTTTTGCTATCATCGTTCATCTTCTTTTGTAACATGGACCAAGGTTCTTTTTTATTTTTCAGTAGATAGTAGTTTTTTGCGGGATATTGCATAATCAATGGGCAAGTTTATCCCCTTTCTGTGGGGAAAAAAATTTAACAAGTCCCATTGGCATTTATCTTTCAGTTATTCGTTATTTTGGAAGTCCACATTAATTTCCTGTACAGTGCAGTTGGTTCCACGCTCATTCAATCAATTTAAACATAAAATGTGGCTTTTGAACTCAGCAAAGTCTAACAAGCTTCTGCTCTTAACTGATGCAGTTTCATGGTCCTTTGTTTCTAACGATAACATTAGTAATTCCATGTAAAATATATTAGTCATCACATTTCCAGCTGTTCAATTTTTTCTTCTTTTTATTTTTCAATGAACATATTCTTTTTTAACCTTTATGGATTCTTTAAAATGGAACAAAAGATGGGGGCTTGTTCGCAGAAAGCATACAAATTGATCAAGTAACTATGCACCAAAAAAAAAGAGAAGAGAAGGTGGTGCGGTAAGTAAGGTAGTGGATGCATGAGATTTTTTAGACGTCTAAAAATGGGGAATTGGTAATTCTAGTTTTCAGTCAAAAATTGTTTAGCTAGATTTTCGGGGAACAATTTGGGTTTATATCCTTTAGGTGATTGTGTTTGGTGAGTAGAACAAAATATGCATTTTGTATTTGTACGTATATATATGAATCTTGGAGAATGGTATCCGTCCCTCCTACGTCAAAGAAATAATATTACACTACAATTTGGGCAGAAACACGAGGTAAAAGTAGAGAATGCATCTACTCTCTGTTGACTTGTCTTTTAATTTGCTCACATTATTGTGGTAGGTGTACCAACTAGAGTGTTAAAGTTGCTGTCAGACAAATATCTATGTGAATTGTCCCAACCTGAAATGTGTCATACCACCAACAAAATAAATGGAGTAATGAAGTTACTGAAAACTGAAAACAATTGAATTAGAAGCAAAAATATTGAGTTCAATTTGCTTCTCTAATTTTTTAAAGTTGGATCGTCAATGCTTTTGACTTCATAGGAGAAAGTCGGAAAAATTGACCATGATTCGATTCGTTTTTAATAGTCATCATTTTAGGGTGTAATCTGAGATAAGAAAATTAAAAAGAAAACTGACCATTTCATAATGGATTGGAACGTATTTGTGTATGACCATTTGACGAACGTTCGATTGTTGGTTAAGAAGTGAATTATTTATGAATTAAAATTAGCATAACGAGTAGCATATTTGGTAATATTGTCGTTGCTATTTTGTCACACATTACAATTTTTTATTACAACCCCACATAATTGATATATGGAATTCATGTTTGAGCTAGTGAAATATGAAATACCTATACCCTGCATAATTAGTCCATGTACCCTGCATAATTAGTCCATGTATGACTGATATATGTATAACTTTAACGAGCAATCAAAGGACCCTTTATTGTCTTACTCTTAGGAGTCGTTTGGTATGAGGTATAATTTCAGGATAAAATACATGAATATTTTATTTCGTGTTTGGTTGAATGTATTAGATAATTTTTGGATTATTTATCCACCATATACCTTAATGATATACGTTATATCATATACATAATGAAATATTTTATCTCAGAATAATTAATTCCGTAGCTATCCTTAGCGTAAGTCTATCTAATTGCCACGATAAGAGTTAGATTAAACAAAAATAAAATAAAATCCGAACATTCCGGAAATAGTTGAAAAATTGTCTGATACTTTGATGTTAAGACTCGTACTTAGTCGAAAGGAAACAAATAATATTGGATTAAAGTTAAACAAAAGTTTGGCTCATCTATCGAAATTTGATTTTTTATTATAAAAATAATAATGACGTGGCCGAATTATAATTGGCCACGTGTAAAAAATGGTTTTATAAAATCACTGTTAAAAAATAATGGCATGAATGAGCCTTTTCTTAAACGGTAATGGCATAGATGAGCCAAACTTTTAACGGATGACATAAATAAGCCTTTTCTAAAAGTTCGATGACATATTTGAGCCTTTTCCCTAAAATTAACAAAAGTAGAAATATATGCTCAACCGTTTGCACGTGATGATTATACTTTTGATAGGATATGACTTGTGGGCTTTATGTTTACAACAATATGTGTCTTTATACCTAAATCTAATGGCAGAAAATTTGTGTTTGTGATCTGCAAATCTTGGAAACTATTAATTGAATTGACATTAGAGCTACCTTTTACTTTCCGACAGGGACAAAAGTTTTGTAACAAATATATGTTAGCTAATATTGGTAATTTTTGATAAATAGTGGTAATTTACTAATTTCTGACAATTTTACCTAATAAAGTTTACTACATATGACGTCTAAATGTAGACAAATTCAAATATCTAGACTTTAGTGTGGCAGAAGAACATGACACAATAAATGGAAATGTAATTACTGGAATAATGGAGCAGTAGTAACTACTAGAGATATAGCCACGCTAATTTCGTGTTTCTTTTATCTAACGTTGAAATGAAACAAATTAGAACCAAATAATATAGAAATTGAATATTCTTAGCTAGTAAAATTAAATATTTATAAGGCATCATAGTTGATCACGCAATGCATAAATTAAACATGTATTAGTTACATGAATTCAAAATTACAAATTAAAAGTAATTTTATTCATAAATAACTTAATTTCTAATTAGTTGCTAAAATATTTATAACTTATATAAAAGTTAATATAAAAAATTTACTTTTCACCGACTAGCGAACGATCCTAAATTTTTTATCACTAGCAAGTAATAAATCAAGTACTACTCTCTCTGTCCAACAATATTTGTCCACTTCTTAAGAAACTATAAATAGAATACTAATTTTACTATATCACCCTTTGAATATAATAAATACAATGTCTTGAAAAATGTAATAGATAAATGACTATAATCAATAACAAGTGTAAATTAGAAACTAAATAGTAGTATATAATTATTCATTGATTTTCTAAAGTGAACAAATATTATTGAATATCTCAAAATAATATAGTGTACGTTGTTAAAAAAAACAAGAAAACAAAAAACAAAAACGAACTAAACAAAGAAAGATTAACGAACAATTTAAAAGGAAAGAAGTAGCAAATAAATTTTGATAGGCGAGTGAGTGGGAAAAGAAAACGCATTGTCTTGACCACACCACACCTCTACATTTGGGACGAACTCTCCATCTTCACCTTCTTCTTCTTCTGCTACTTGCTAAATCTTTGCTTGATCTTCTTCAACAACTACTTTTAGGGCAGCTAAAAAAAGCTTACTCCATTTCAATTGCATTATTAGGGCAAAGGATTCAGTCAACCATTCCAGATCGAGCGGGCAAGCATTGATCGCATCTCGCCGTCTCTCAAACTCGCTTGCCTCAGATCTGTCTCTCTTCTCATTCGCCTCTCGGAGCTTCTTCTAATCGTAAGGAGTTTCACTTCTATTTCTTCATTTTCGTTCACTTGACTCCCTCGCACTCAACCTGATTCACTTTTACCTCTCACTTAATTTATGATTTCTCTTTTTCTTTTAGTTTAAACTTTACGTGCTTCAGATGCCTGCATTATTGTTTTTTTGTATTTGTACTTGTTTCCTTCATTTGTTCGTATGCTCTGTTTTAGTTCCGTACAGTACTTTGTAGTTTTTTTTTTTTTTTTTGAGAATTTACACCTTGGATTGTAATCACTATTCAGCATCGGGAAAATGCTGATGGTTGATAATTTGAGACTGCTGTTTTCGGCTCGCTGTGCTGTTGACTATCATTAGTTGTTTGAAATAAATTACTAGCTTCTAAGTTTCACTTACAGAGAGTGGGAAAAGAGTTTCAAGTTGAAGTTGAGGTTGCTATCAATTTTTTTCTGTACATTTCTACATTTCATGCTCAATGTGTGCCATGCTCAAGAGTTACTGCAACCATCTTCATTGAAGCTATGAAAAACTGTATTATGTGTGTAATTATATTACTCAAGCTGCTAATTACTTTCTGTATACTAACAGACTCGACGCTTCTTAAACCCTGGCTAGCCTCTACTCCGTTAGCTTGTCTCTGCATGTTCTTGAGGTAACCAGACTTTGCTGGATAATTTTGTTATTTTGCATTTCATGAACTGACCAGATGACATTATGCATTATGCATCTGATCTTCTATTTGTTCATATCTAACCATTGAATGAATACGGACACACAAAAAAAAGGTATATAATGGTTGCTTTTGCAGTAATTGTGTTTTTTCCCATGTCATACATGTTTGCTCTTCATCATGAAATGAGTTTCTTTGCTTCTGGTGGAAGTGTTAGTCCTGCTTTATCTGACGAGATTGTTCTAATTGTTTTGTCAATAATGAATAGTTCTTGTAATAATTTTTTTAAAGAAAATGTTCCTCACTTTTCTCATGTATTTCCAGATTCTATCAATCCCTGTTATGACAACAGCATATTCAGAAACAGACTTGGCTCATCAGACATCATCTTTTAATGAATAAACAGCAGTTGAACTGAAGGTGTACCTCTTATCAGCAAACATATTGCGGATTTTTGTTACTCAATTTTTGGATTGGAGGGCATCTCTTAGATTTTTAGCTAGGTTGGAAACCTGCTAGCAAAGCACAAAGTGGAGAGAAGAAAAGATGATGGTCAGCAAACAACTTGTGTTGACGTATATATATCTCCTTGTCTATATAATGCTATCCTCGGGAGTTATTTTGTACAACAAGGTATATTTTTTTCTATAATGTTCTGTGAGTTTCTTTGGCTTCAATTTTTTTTTTGTTGGTATGATCACTGTTTGTTGGTTAGGTTATTCTTATATTCTACATTTTCAACTCAATAGAACATGTTCAGAACTTAAAAGGGACAATTAAAACATTGTGGTTCAGGCAATGTATGTGGTGGACAACCAAAAGTGACAAGCTGTTATCACATCTATAAAAAAATGACAAGCTGTTCTGATTTACTTCCTCTGGCTTCGAAGGAGCAATTAATTTAAGTCCGCATGTTAGCTTCTTGGTTGAGGAAGTCAGGAAGGAAGAGTAGGGAAATTTTTTATCAAGCCATTTGCTATCCATAATCAGCTTGTTCAATCAGTCTAGATTGAATAAAAATTAGAAAATAGTTTCTTATGTTCCATCCAATCACACCAAACAACATGAATGGAAGAGAAAATATCTTGGTGGGGAACCGACCACACTGTGTGTAATAATCCAATTGTGGCTTTTGATTTGAAAACCAATGACATTGGCTGATGATTAAATATACCATACATGTTTGGTCTATGGGTCATTGAAAGATAGACATTGTTCTAAAATCATGGTTATTGAAGGTACTAAATGGGGAGTCATGCTCGGCATATTAGAATAGAGGTTTTAACTTAAAAAATATAATACTAAAGCAGTAGTTGTTGTTCACTTAAAAAATATAGAGGATAGGTTTCCCTTGTGGGATTTCACTGGGTATGTTGTTGTTGTTTCCCTCTTACCTTTAGTATTATAGCATTTTCCCAAATTAAAAGATAGTCCCCTTTATCTTCTGTTAAAGATACTTGTTGCATCTCAAACTTCAGAACTGTAGAAACCTCATCCGTTAACATCAATGTTAAGATTGAAAGCACTCGTTTATTTACTCCTTTCTTTGTTTTCTTTTTCCTCTTTTTCCCCCTCTTTTTCTCCTCTTTTTTCTTCCCCCCTCCACTTACCCTTTTGAAGTTCCTTAGGTTTTGGGTCCAATTATGTTTCTGCTTTCGCCGGGTAAGTTGCGGGGAAAAAGGTCTGTCTAACATTTTAGAGCTTCAGTTTTTGGTAACTGGTTTAGGAGGGCGTGGAAAGGGAGAAGTAAAAGAGAAAGGATAGATGGTATTGGGAAACCATGCTCCAGGATAAGCAATGTGTTACTAACTTCCACTTTCTCACTCTCATTGTTCTTTTGTTGTATGGTGTTTTTCTTTCTTTCTGCACTTATTTATTGTTGTTTTAGGAAAAAAGACAATACTGCTGCTCAATTTATTTTCTGTATCATTCCAGTTTTATTCTTAATCTTGTCAGTGCCATTTATAAGAGCTAATGATTCTTGTTCTGTTTTTTTTTTTTTGGCAGTGGGTACTCTCCCCAAAATATTTCAATTTCCCATTACCAATAACACTTACCATGATTCATATGGGCTTCTCGGGCTTAGTAGCTTTCCTTCTTATCCGTGTCTTCAAGGTATTGTTTTGTTATTGGTAATTACAGTGTTATTTTCCTTGCAGCATTCCACTTTCTGCTCCTCGATGACAACTTCTTGCTTATCTATTGATTGTTGTTGACCTTGTTGTAGAAGTGTTTTCTTTTTTGGATCATTATGCATCATTTTCATTTTACCAGTGTTGCTGATTTTTGAAGCGACTCATCGCATCGCATGTTAATTTTCAACCTTTGTTACTTTTGTGCTTTTGATGTGATCTTTGTCTCTGGGCTTGCTTCTGAGCGGAGCAGTTTCTATTTAATGATTTATTGTATTCTTTAACCCCTTGAAGCCTGAGGAGAGGTTTCTGCAGTGGTTTTTTTTTTTGGATAATTGTGGCGTCCGGGCCAGCTTACGTGCTCCTCGACTAATTCCATGAGGTACCTGCTATCTCTCACCAGTAGAGGTGGTACCTCTAAAATATCTGCGGTTATTCTGAAGAACCACTTGTAGAATTCCTCATTTTAGACACCCAGTTGGGCCCTGTGGAGAGTTCTCAGCAGATAAATTGATTTGTATATTTGTTCATGTTTAGATATCTAATTTGACATTTGGCTGTCCTTAGCTTCTGAATTTTGATCACGGCTAACTTTTCATCTACTGGAGGGGAAACTAATTAATATAGTGCACAATTTTTCATTCCATTTGATGTATAAGACTAGGGATCAACTGATTTCCTTCCATCCATGTTAATTTTCTGCAGGTTGTATCTCCTGTCAAAATGACGTTTGAAATGTAAGCATTTGGTCCTTTGCATCCACATTACCTTCAGATGTAATGATGTATGTTATCTTATTTACTATTTATTGCTGAATCTGCAGATATGCGACGTGTGTGATTCCCATTAGTGCTTTCTTTGCATCAAGTCTTTGGTAAGATTCTACTTCGAGGAACTGAAAGGCTTGCTTGCCTTTGGTTAGAATATTCAATTGCATTTTCTAAGGTACTATGTGACCTCATAATTAGTAAATGGTTCAATGATGGACTGGCATGAAACTTGTGATAAAAATGAATTAGTTATGAATGCATGTTTGTAATCATTGAGAATTGACCTTTAACCGATTATGAAGATCTAATGCCTACTGATCATGCACTAACAACGAAACCATTTATACCTTTGAATCTAAATCTAACCTAAACAAGTATTTTTACGTGATATTATTGTTATCTGCTCTTATGTTAAAAGAAAAATTTGTTAGATTGGCATAAATTTTTCTCATCGTACATCTGTCCAACTGACCAAGTCAGTCTTTTGGAACTCACTAATAGAAAGCGGAAAAAGAAGAAGAAAAGAATGTATTCTACTGTTCCTGTTTCTAATGATGCAGGACACTTGACCTTTTTTGGTTATCTGATGATTTGTGTTTAAAATTTCCAAGCAGTCTGGACATTTGAGGTCAATGAACTAGTTTTGAGCCAAATTTAGCATTTATATAACCTTCTATGTCATCTGTTACAGTGGTTTTATTGATTGGTTTCAAGAATATTTCCAAATGCTTTTCCTCTGTTGACTAATTGTCTCGTAGAAGTAGTTGTTTTGCTATGACAGAGGAAGAATTTGGCTGGTTAAATTTCCTTTCTCCCCTTGACACTTTCCACTTCTCTGGGAAAGTAGAGGAGGAATTATAGTAAAACTATGAGAATTAGGGTGATTAGAAAATGTGGGACACTTCCGTGCATAATTAACATTCTTTGGTTTGGTAGGGTATATTGTTGGTTTGGCTGGGCAATTGATGTTTTCCACGTACTTGGTCTCCTTGTTTGTCAAAAAAATATTTTCTTTGGGGAGTGTTTTCCCATTTGCTTCAGTTGCTATATGTTTCATTACTCACATGAATATTAGGTTCTAATAATTATGTTTCTTAATTTTTTTTTTGAACATTGGTAAAGTTAGCTTATGTTTGTTTTATTGCAGGTTTGGAAACACAGCTTATCTGTTCATTTCTGTAGCCTTTATCCAGATGCTTAAAGCTCTAAGTATGCCTGGGTAACACTTTTCTATGTCTGTATCCTTTGTTTGCAAATGTACTGATTGGAGCTTTGTGTTGAAAATACAGTGCCAGTTGCCACCTTTGTCATGGCTGTTATTTGTGGAACTGACAAGTTAAGATGCGATTTATTCCTGAACATGCTGTTGGTCAGCGTCGGTGTTGTAGTTTCATCTTATGGAGAAATTCACTTCAACATAGTTGGTACAGTTTATCAGGTCACTGGAATATTTGCTGAGGCGCTTAGGCTGGTCTTAACTCAAGTTCTGCTTCAGAAGAAGGGACTAACTCTCAATCCTATCACCAGCCTATATTACATAGCTCCATGCAGGTATGTAATAGATGATCCTATTTCATTGAGTTGAGTTATTTGCTCTCATGTGGTGTAGTTGAATAGATTATCCTATGTTGAGGTCTATTTGATTCCAGTTAGATCTTACTCCTTAAAAAAAGAAAAAAAAGAGATTCCAGTTAGATCTCGGTTTTTAATGATTCCAAACCGCCCACCTTGCTCATTCTCACTTGGGAGAAAGGGAGAAAAGTAAATCGAGAACACATACAATTGGAAACCTTTTCCATACATTTGATTCCTGCCATAAATGTACCTTTCGGGATGGGCTTGAGCTACTTTTTCATCTTTTTGTTCTTTAGAGTGCTCATCATTTCATGACATTATGACTGCAATGTACCTCAGATCAGCTTACTGCTGATATTAAAACTTGAAAGAGGCACTTCTATATCTCATTTTTGTTAAATTTATTGTTAGTTTCAAATTGCTTGAGAGTATGTCCTTCTAAATGTTATAGCTCCAGCTGGAAGAGTGTAACCACACATCTCTTTCTTGTGGAATTCTGACATATATAATTATACTTTTTTGGGAACAAGTGGCCATACTTATATTTCCGTTAGCATGTAGTCACGTGTTTAGCTGTGTCCTGTATCTGGCATGACTTATTAGTTATTACTGTGTCCTGGCTGGTCTGATGAAGTCAAAATAGGTAGAAATAATGCTAGGGGGATTAGTATTTGGTTGCTAGTTCATTTATGGAAAATTTGTTCTCTGCACACATAGATAGATAGATGTCACCTGAATCTGATAATAACCAAGTATGAGAGTTATCTCTGTATTCTGAATTTCTGTTTTTATTTGGTTTTGGAGTCTCATGCAAGTGCCTCCGTACTATTTGTTGGGGTTGCTTATGATCACATGTTTCAACGTGCAGCTTTGTCTTTCTCTTTGTCCCATGGTATCTTCTGGAGAAGCCTGAGATGGAAGTCTCACAAATTCAATTCAACTTCTGGATTTTCTTTTCAAATGCACTTTGTGCTCTTGCTCTGAATTTCTCAATTTTCTTAGTGCTTGGTAGAACCGGTGCTGTAACCATCCGAGTTGCCGGTGTCTTGAAAGATTGGATACTTATTGCACTTTCAACACTAATTTTTCCAGAGTCGACAATAACCACACTTAATATTACAGGCTATGCCATTGGTAAGCTTCATGTTTCTTCTTATTTATGGGAGCTTTGTGCCATCAAACATCTTACTAAAATATTTCTGTTTTTGTATAGCATTATGTGGTGTTGTGATGTATAACTACTTGAAGATCAAGGATGTTCGAGCTGTTCAACTTCCTGTAGATAGTGTTTCTGATCGAATAGCTAAGGTTTGATTTAATGACTTTCAAGTTTCGATTTCAGAATTTGCATTATTTTTTTTCGAGTTTGGTGTTCTTATTCTTTATTCATCACTTCCTTCTTGTTATCAATTTTCCCCAAAAGGAACATCAGCATATGATGATCCATACTTCTTTTGTTCTTCGGGAGCCCCAGTTTCCAGTTTGAAAATCATTCTAGCGTGTCTAGAAAAGAGCTACCTAATAAAGAGAAGAAGAAATAAGACAGGAGCTAGAGAATAAGCTAAACATATAATCTACAGTTATTATTTTTAACATAATTTGAGCTTGCATGGTTGCTTAATTATATATGTCTGTCTCTGTTCATCATGGAATCTTTAGCTTGCATGAAAATTAAATTTCTAGTAAAGATGGATTTTATTGCAAGCAGTGCCAAAAAAATTTCCTTTATGCAATTTGCCTCTGACAGGAACTTAAAATGGAGAAGAAGTCATCCGATCTGTATGTACCAGACGATATTGTTAAGAACAGTGGAGGAAAAGGTTCAAGGAATGGGTCTCCGGATTCAATTGTGGATGAGGAAGCACCCTTTATTCCTTCAAGTAGGGTCTCTCATCTTGGGCGAAGCCCACTTAGCAGCTATTCACCATGAGAACCGTTAATTCTATAAATGTCATTTTGGGTTCATTTGTTAGAATCACAGTATCAAGCAGATTGATGAGAGCTGGGTCTTGTTCATACACCCTCCACCATTTTGGTAAGAATTGCATTTCTTTGCAGAGTACTACCGCCATTAACATTGCTACTAGTTATTTATTGTAATATTGTTTTAGGCTCGTCATATTCAATGAAATATTTATTTTTTTAACATCACATAATACTCTCAACCCCACTAAGGTAGTTTGTATGCTTATGCACGGCATCCATAGTAGAGTTAACTTTTATTATGCCTTGGCAAAGAAAATCTTGATCATAGATTTCTTTTCTTTGTTTACTGAGAGACTTCAAGTAATTGCTAATCTGGGTTAACATATAATGTGTAATTTTACCTTTGCCATTCATCTATTCTATTTATTGTTGTACCAGTTATCCTCTGTTGGATACCACGAAGAAAGTCGATAGTAGATATTGAAATGAAAAGCAACAATCAGCTAGCGTAACATTTTTTTTAATTTTTTTAGTGGCTACGACCGTTAATATTACATAGCTCTAACGTGACCAACAAATATAGCAACAAGAAAGCTACTAAAAATAATAATAATCCGTTTTTAAGTAAAAGATTCATATTGTCGGACTATTATTTATTTCATACATTTGATGATCCAAAACGCCACACACTAAAGTCAAATAGATGATTCATATATATATATCCAATCTATTGACAAAAATATAACGAAAATGAGAACTATATAATCAACACGTAGCAAGCATAGAAAAAAGTGCAATCTATTGAGTTAGTTAAGGACATACGAAATGGTTTGATGAGCCATTATACTTGTATGCGCTTGTATTTTAGATCCTTATACTTAATCTTTTGTCAACTGAATCTTTATACTCAATTAAAATGAAAATTTTAAAACCCTCTAATCATTGATCAAATGGTATTTTTTTTGCTGATTCAGTATAGAGCGTGGTATCAACACTTTAAAAGGAGAGTGAAGCAATAAATTTGCTTTAGAAAACTAATTAAATAATAAAGATAAAAAGTTCCCACCCCTCCTTCTGTCATCGTCCCTAAAACCCTAGCCGTTGTCACTTTCTTAAGCCCTAGTCCGTTCCCAATCCATGGAGAAAGTTGAAGCTGATGTTGCGATAATGGTTAAGAAGTTCAGCTATAGAGGAGTAGATCTGGATTCTCTTCTTTACATGTCTACTGATGAACTTATCTTTATGTTTTCTAATAATACTAGTACTTTGTTTTACTGCAATTTTGCTGAGAAAATGGATACTAAATTGTTATTGATTTGAGATTAGTAATTTGTTGCTGCCAAATATCTTATTAGATTTTAATTACCCCATTTAATATTTTTAGCATATATATGCATAGGTTAGACAAAATAAGAAGATGTTGAGTATCACCAATTTGGCTACTCTTTTCTTTCTTGTTCTTGCTTTGTTCTTGTTCTATAGATTCCCATCTTTTTCTTCTATGGTTGAAGGATCTCTAAAATCCATTTATGATTTTACTGTCAAGGTATACAATTTTTGGGTTATTGCAAAAAACAGAGGTTCACTTCTCCCTTTTCTTCTTTAATGATACAGATTTCGGTGTCACCTGCGACGTCATTTTTGTCTACATCTTCGCCCATTCTGTCCACTGAACCTCCGTTAAAGTGAGTTTTAGCGGTGTCAATGAAAGTTTTAGATGTTAAACAAGAAGACAGTCACGATTTTGCTCTGGTTGCTATGGATCTTCCATAGTGGTTAGAGCATGGACGATGAAGAAAAATGGAGAGGAGGGCAAACATATTTTTTTTTCTGTGTTGAGCTGTGGGTTTGATTGTGCGTGGTCTTCTTCTTGGAGCCTAAAAAATCTGCCACAAGATTCAACGTTAAGAAAACGTTGTTAATTCATGTTAATTAGTCAAATGCTACCAATCATGAAAACTTTATTGTCATTTTTCGAAGAAGAAAGGAATTAGAGAAATGAAGATGGTGAGATCTCTAATGGTGGTTGTGGAGGTGAAGGAAACTTGAGAAATATAACTATTTTATTTTATTTTTTAAATAGAAAATTTATTATTTAACATTTTGGTTAATAATTTTGATGTGGCATTATGACATGGCGTTAATATATTCGATGTGGATATGACATGTCATTTTGTAAGGGAGAGTGAGTTACACACATGATTTGAGGGGTTTGAAAGTCTTATTTTATTTGAATTTAAGAGTTCAGTTGGCAAATGATTAAGTAAAAGAGTCCAAAATACAAACTCATATAAGTATAAGGGTTCATCAGACCATTTCGCCTTAAAGACATCCTATCCAAAGACTTGTTCGACCATTAGAGAATCAACTTAATTTCGAATCTATCTTATTTACACCGGATGGAGTTAGTCAAGGACATTCTATCCAAAGAATTGTTCGACATCAGAGAATTAGCTTAATTTCGAATCTATCTTATTTACACCGGATGAAGTTAGTCAAGGACATTCTATCCAAAGACTTATTCGACCATCAGAGAATCAACTTAATTTCGAATCTATCTTATTTGCACCGGGTGACGGATAGAAGGGTTCCAGAATGATCCATTCGCTTAGGTAAAAGATAAAACTCAAACAACGACTAGATTTTGGAGATATTCAGAGTTTCATTGTATACCATTAAATGTGCACGATCTTACCCATGTAACAATTGAAATGGACGAGAATTACGAAAATAATTATCAATATCTAAACATATAAATTTCTTCTCTTGCACACTATTGTAAATATCATAATTCAGTTAATTTTTTTCTAAGAGCTCCCATTATTTTTTGTACCTCTTGGTTACTCAAATTCATAACCTCATGTTTGGAGGTGGAGAATGCTTACCATCTGAGTAACTCTTTTTTGTTTCGAAATTCACCTGATTACATACAACTCTACACATAATTTTTTGTTAGTTTTCGCTGTTTATCAAGTGTTTTGAGAACTCAACAAGATTTTCTATTTTTACTTAGGTCAAATTGATTATCTGTTCTATTGTTTTCATAACATCATTATTTCTATATTTGCCTTATCAAGGGTTAATAATATTTGAATTAGTTACGTTGCATGTGACTTGATTATAAAATAATTTATCTTGTTAACAAAATAAATGAATTTTAAGCTAAACATTCAACAGTTATTTATGGTAACATATCTAATTGCAAGTAAATTCAAAGTTTCAAACTAATCCCCAAAAGGAAATTGAATCTAATTGCAAATCAATTCAAACTAATCACCAAAAGGAAATTGAATCTAATTTCAAGTCAATTCAAATTAATCCCCAAAAGGAAATTGATTTAATATATTTCTCAAACAGAAATGGATAAAAAAGGAAATCGATTTAAGAGATATCCACAAGAGAAATGGGGAAAAAAGAAAATCGATTAAATGTATTTCCCAAAGAGAAATAGGAAAAAAAGGAAATTAATCTAATGGATTTCTCAAAGAAAAAATATGGAAGAAGATTTAAACGTTTCCAAACCATATAAAATAGATATAATCGAATCAATTGAGCTACTAAGATCATTCTTTTTTTATTTATAATAACCTTGCACTGCAATCCTTTTTTTCGTCTTGTTTTTCAAAAAGATGGAAAACGCGCAGAACAAAAAAGTGATAGAGGGAGCAGTTCAAAATCAGGCTGTGCAAGTACCAAATGCGATGGCCGGAGACGGATTGAAGCCTGGTTTTCCCGGTGGAGAAGTGGCGGAAATGCCGTACGCGACAGCAAAAACGTCAGTGTGGTGGGATATAGAAAATTGTCAGGTGCCCAGGGGATGTGACGCCCATGGAATCGCTCAGAATATAAACACGGCATTAATGAATATGAACTATCATGGACCAGTCACCATTTCTGCCTACGGAGACAGCAATGGCATTCCCTCCTTCATTCAACGTGCCCTCTCTAATACTGGAATCGCTCTTAATCACGTCCCGGCAGGTATAGTAACAAACCTTCTTCTATCCTTACTTCATTTTCTACGAATTAGTGGAATCAAGTTTAATATGGCTCGTGTTAATTAATCCATTTCCTTTGAAGTTTAAATATTACTTTTCTTTTAAAACTTTTGTTGAAAACGATTTTCTTAACCAGAGGTCTATCGAAAATAGTCTCTTTACCTTTCAAAGGTTTTACATGGATAAGATCTGTGTTCACCCTACTCTCTTCTAAGCTTGGGAGTTGTAGTTGTTGGTTACATCATTTTTTAGTGTTTGCAAGTCGAGTGCAAATTAATTCGTTTAATTTTGTTTGATGAATTAATACAGGGGTTAAGGATGCTAGTGATAAGAAGATTTTAGTGGATATGCTATTTTGGGCAGTGGACAATCCTGCACCTGCCAATTATATGCTCATTTCAGGAAGCGCGGATTTCTCGTATGCCATTCATCAGTTACGGATGAGGAGATATAACATTCTTCTAGCACAACCTTTTAATAATGCTTCTCCTGCTCTTGCTGCTGCTGCAACGAATGTCTGGCAATGGACAGCCCTTGCTGCTGGAAAATCTACACGAAAACTTGCTTTTCGTAATACAAACACATTACGTCAATATTATATACCGATTCCAATTTCTAAACCTACGTCAGCAAACCAACCTGCAGCTTATTCCAATGTCAATGCTAATACTTCCGAAACCCAAAGTTTATATAATCCTGGACGTTATTTTGATACTCCTAAAACTATTTACGTACCTAAGAACTCGAATCAACTGACTACGACCAGCATGTCAAGTACGCCAGCTATAGTTGAAGAAGCTAGTAGCAGCAATTGCCCACACGAACCAGATGTTGCACCGGTGCTGTTTGTACCACATCTTTTTTTCGCAAAGTCTGATAGTTCAGAGAAGCACAACAGTAAAATTGAAGAAACAAGTAGCAGCTGTTGCCCACGCTCACCAACGGTTGCACCACATCTTTTGTTCGCGAAGTCTGATAGTTCAAATGTGAAATTAGGTCTTGATGAGCTTAACTCAGACTCCAAAAGCTAGGTTAAAGGGAGGAGAATTACTTCTCATCTCATTAACCATCAACGTGAGACACTTCCAGTAATACAAAAAGAGGATTAGAAGTGTAAGAGAGAATATCTCATTTCTATATTTCGGGTATTAAATGATGTGTTGTATATGTGTATGTACACACAGTTAGTTAATGGGAAAATACATAAAAATAAACCTTGAACTTGAAACGAAAACTTACTTTAGTACTTAAATTACACGAGTGTTTAAATACCCCTAAACATCTTTGAAGTGATTAAAACACCCCCTAAGGGATGATGTGGCAGCGAGAGTGAGTGCACTCTCCTGAAAGTGCGTGAAAACAGAGGAAAAAAAAACTGAATTTTTAAAGCCCTACTCATGGCCTTTTTTTATTGGCCTATATATAACAAATTATTTAAATAGTTTTTTATATATATTAAATCTTTAAAATATGTAAATTTTCTTAATAAGAGGTAAAAGAAATTAGTGGGTCCCCTTTTTAATTTCTTTAAAAAAAAATTTCTTTTCATTTTGTTGTCTTCCTCAGTACACATCTTTCTCCATTGAAACATCTCATCCTCCATCTTCATCCCCACCTCTATCCACTATTTTCATTTCACTAGTCTTTTACTAATCCGTAAAATTTAATACCAATGTCATTTTATTGATGTTGATTTCACTCTGTATTATTGGTGTCGATTTGGCAAATGTAAACTTTCTTAAATTTTGAGTGATCCATTTTGATTTCTAGATCCATTCAAACATTTCTCATAAAATTTATATTTTTTTGGACTAACTTTCTTATGCAATCTTCATTTCTTATTTGAGTTATCAAGAAAATATTGGCTTTCAAAAAAATCATTCTCCAAGTGGGTAAATTCGTTGGGAGGGTTCAAAGAAGATAATGTGAATATTAGTGAATTTTCTTCTTTAAAGTGACTTAAAAAATTGTTGAATAGTGAAGAAGAAGAAAAGAAAGTATGGAAGGTTGGAATAATG
>JAJOOO010002273.1:0-24719 GCA_029582685.1 Solanum piurae
CTATCTAAATGTATATTGGAATATCTCAAGCATGAAACCAAATCAATGTATTTAGTTCCATTCCTGTTATTTATATTGCTAGGATCAGGAACAAAGCAATCCGGTATAAGGTGGGAGTGGCCTCCATGATGGACAAGATGAAGGAGGAGAGAACGAAGTCATTTGGGCATGTGAAGAGAAGATGCACAGATGCCCCCTTTAGGAGGTGCAAGAGGTTGGCTATATTGGGTATAAAGAGAGGTAGAGATAGGTCGAACATGTCTTGGAGAGAGGTAATAAGACAGGACAAGGCACATTTGTAGCTTACCAAGGACATGACCATAAATAGGATCATAGGAAGTTATAGAGGTCGATGATTAGGGTAGAAGGTTAGTAGGTAGTTGAGCGTTGTCTAGTTCCCCTACATTGTTATTATTACTCTCCTACGATTTTTTTCTTTGATTTTAGTATAACCTATTTTCTTTTGCTTCAGTGATCGTATTATTTGTTGTTGCTACTGTTCTCTTCTTCGTTGTTTTTAGCGCTATTGTATTTGCTTTACTTGCTTGATTTTTTATATGTTTTACTTGAGCCGAGGGTCTATCGGAAATAGCCTCCTTACCTTCACAAAATAGGGCTAAGGCTGCGTACACATCACCCTCCCCAGACCCCACTTGTGGAATTACACCGAGTATGTTGTTGTTGTTGTATATATCCAGATGACAAATGACTAAAAAGGAATACCACTAAAATTTAATTAGAAAAGCAAAGTTTGACAAAATATAAGCAGAACTTGCTGAAGGAGCCAGCAACAACAAGATCAATTTTTTTCATTTTCAGGAAACTAATCTATGTGTGCATTGTTACAGACGTTGTTCATTTTAGCATATCACTAGGAGCTTGTCTTTCTTCACATGTTTGTGTCAATTAAGATAAAAATTATGGTGCTTACCTAGTCGTCAACCTCTCTTATTTAATTGCCAATACACACTGCAGCATGACACAAACTTAAACCCACTGAGGTGTGTACACCAGATCATAGGAAGCCTAACAACCTTCTAATTGTGGGAGGATCTTAGACATTATTAGTTCCCACATTGACACAAGTCTAAGTATCAACCAAGAAATCCGTAAGTTCTGTACTTCCTTTATCTCTCTCAAACACTGAAGAAAATATGACAAATAACAATGACTAATAAAATCTATTTTATGCCAGTAGATGTCTAAAGGTTCTATAATCTATGATGATATTAAAATGGACAGAATCTTATAAGTGTCAGTATCACCAGAGACAAAAGAACTACAATAACCCGGCACTTCCTGAGATAACTGCAAACTGTACCTCAAAATGATCCAGCTTTAATAGTAGTGCTACTCCTATCAGTTCTCCATGAACTAATTAAGAACAAAAGAACCGTAGTTTTGAACCTTTGAGACCATATGAAATGCTATATTGACCTGAGACAGCAGTCTTAAGTTTTAACCAGCAAAATCTAAGTCATCATCATCATATAGAAAGGCTGAACACTACACTACAAATAATAATGTGCTATGGTGATTGAGAAATCCAAATCATTCAGTCATCAGTATTATTTTTTACATCGGTGGTGCCACGGCAGCGCATGTCCTTAACTATTCCACAAGTACCTGCTACCTCCTACCATCATGAATGCCAAGTAACTCTGCCAGCAAGAGTTAGCTAGATCAGAGAAACTCGAAAATTTTCATTTTATGAGGGCCGAAAAAAATTAAATTCTCGTTGCTTGCGTCCACATATAGGTTGATAAATGAGAATCATAGGACCAGCCATAAGGGAATACCAGGAATCAGAAACATTTTAACCAGACATGATGGGTCCTAAGGATTTTGCCATCAGAACTTGTCTTCTTCACCTAATTATAGAACTGAAACTTTCTTTTTCAAACATTACCTTTAATTTGTTGCATATTCTTTTATTTATTAAAAAAAATTATAGTAATACAATCCTAGCAATTAACAGTGAAAATTGAGATGAAGAGTCAAAGGGGCAGTACTTAACCTTAAGCAAGGTAAGAAAAGTAAAACACTTTAAACAAATGGATCAATGTCATATTTATCTCTTTGTTTGAGTAGATTCAGTTAGTGTAACCTTTAATCAGAATTTATCTGACATTTCATGTCATTACTCCACAAGCTATGAGATTCAGATAACAAATTCTTTTAATATCCAAGTACAGTATGGCCTATGATCAATAGGGGTCAGTGGAAAATTTCTCAATCAGGCTGATGATAACCAAATGGTAAAACTGCAGAAGATTGAAAGGTGCTTGACCAAATCTTACGAGAAAAAGGACTAAATATGATTCAACATTTACCAGTGGCACATAACATAAAATGAAGTATACTATGCATCTAAAAGGAAAAAAGGCAATAAGACGCACTTGGATTGCTTCTGGATCAACAGTAGTAGTTATGCCTAGAAACTTTGCAATCTCTGCTAAATCTGCCAAAAATACACAAATGTACCTGATCAAAACAGACATAAGAAGCAACATTTATACAACAATTTCCTACAATTTCTCCAGATCTAACCTAAACAAACATTCTCAAGGACTTCCTGATTATACTAATGAATGATTTAATCAGCACTTTCATAAGTGAACCAAAACAAAGCTCTTGACTGATAATTAAAAACATAGAACCAACTTGATCCTAACGAAATTATCCAACGGATATGCCCATACTAAGATCAAAACTTCAGTAAGAACAATCAAGCAAGATGCACTGCATTGCCAAATAAATACACCAGAACTAGAATTCTGACCAATTTCCAACATCAATCCAAAAAGGGTTTAAGGGTATTGAAAAAAAGCTCTACACTGACCGATCAAAAGGAAAAAAGAAAAAGAAAAATGCTATACACTGAATGCGGGAAGTCTCCTCATCGCGATCCACAGCATCCCCTTGTAGATTTTGCTGAGAAAATGGTGACTTATCCCCTAATAACCTGTGACCTCAAACAAAAAAAAAAAGTAAAAATTAAGAGAAAAAAAATCACCCATTTAAAGCTAATACTTGTATGTTATGAGGAAAGGGATTAAAAGGGGTTGTACTTGAAGAAAAGCCATTCAAGAAGAGCGTATCGCTCCATGCCGGCAAAGAGAAGGGACTGAGCAGGGGCATTGGCTCTTGGGTAATTCAATGTAGCCAATTTCTTCTGTATTTCTTCCATTTGCTTTGCTGCCATTCCCAAATTCGATCGTGTCCTTCGCAATTGGGCTTCAGAATTTACTGGCGAAACTCAAAGACGAGAGAGAAAGAGTTTGAATTTGGTGAAGTTTCACTCTGAAAGAAAAATGATAGGAGAAATAGTGTTTTAAATTGAAATTGTGTTCTTAAATAAACTTTTGTGAAAGCAAAAAATATTTCATTAATATTTGCACTCGTCATTTGCAAATATTGAAATGGGAAATTCGACCTTCTTGATAAGTTTGGTGGTCCGATAATAATGGTGTGTATTTTTATAGATAGAATTATTTTATTTTGTATTTGATATAAAATGAGTATTATTTAGTTTTAAGATTATTTTATCTAACTATTTTAGTATAAATTTTGGGATAAACTATTTCATGTAGTAGGTAAGAATTTAGTTTCTCTAATATTTATGTTAAATTAAGATAATTTATATTTAAATAAATGATATGCATGTATTGATTTGATAAAAATATTTAATATATATAAAAAAAAAGAATTACCGTAATAAATTTGATGTAATATTTAGATACGAACAAGTTGAAATGGACACCAAAATTGTTTATGGCCTAAATTAGTGATTCAGATAGCATTAAATTTGTGTTCAGAAATTAAGGGCACGAAAAATAGAATGAACAAATATTATTTTTTTGATGGAAAGTAGAGCTGTCAATATGGGCTGCCCATCTCATTCGGGTTAATTCATACAGTCTTTGAAATTTGACAGTTCAGACCGAGCTAGCCCATTTAATGTGTGGGCGATAAAATGGTCGGCACAATTCACAAGTACGCGGGCTACAGGCTTTATCGGGCCAACCCTTTTTTTAAAAAGTACATTTTTTATAATTTCTAAATTAAATTAAAATATAATAAAAAAATATTATCATAAATATCGACAAGATAATATTACATGGTGTTAGTGTTACTACTTCTTAATCAAATAAACAAATAAAATTATCTTTATAATATTTATTAAGTTTGATTTCAAGTAAAAGCATAAATAGCTAAATAGAAATATTAATCTAATTATTTTCTAATGATCATAATAAAACACAAAAACCATGACAATATTTCATAGGTTATAGCCTATATAGTGATTTCCTAGAATTTTTCGGAAATTTTTATTTTATGTAGTACATATCTTATAAACATAATTTGTATTTAAATTGTAATATTTCAAACTTTAAACAGATTTTGAGTTTAAACTCTTGTTATTTTTAATACTTTATTTTATTTTTATTTTTTAATTAATTTTTATTTGGCTCACGGGTCAGCCCTATCCATATTTCTCAAGCCCCACAAATCGGCAGACTTATTCAGGCCGGGCTAAAAAACTCTTTTCTTAAATGGGCTTCAAAAATTGTAATCCAGCCCTATCAAATCACGGGTTAGACCAGGCCGACCCAACGGATTTAGCCCATATTGACGGCTCTAATGCAAAGAGACTTGCTAATAAATATAATTAGGACAATACGTAGAAACAATTTATTGTTAAGTAATGAATAAAATAGTAGATTGATCACAATCTTAATAAATAATGTCTGGTTTCCTATAATCAAGTGATTTTTGCTCTTAAATTTTGTGGTGAGTTCAATTACCACCTCTCGATTTGGATTCTACTCCTTATTGTTAGGCAATGTTATTAAAAAAGAATTTCAATACTTGCATTAGAGTTGTTTCATAAATGATGAAAAGGGATAAATTTATAACCTACCCTTTATAAAGCGTTTTATGTTATACGATTTTTATAATAATTATTAGTTGCTAGATCATAAGGGTTAAATCTAATTTCATATCGCATATTCATATGTCGGGATAAAAAGTGTAACCTAGGTTTTTTTTCTTAGGTCCAACTTTGTGGAAAATCAGAAGGCAAACATAGTGGGACGGAGTGAGCCCATTGTTACTTCACTTCAACGGAATAAACTGTGAATCTGTTTGTTCAAATACAACAATCAGTCACAGTCAGTGTCCCGAGGTTGTGGGTAGGTGGCTGCCACCGGGTGAACATTTTGAGATTTATTGGTATCTTCTTGTTTAAATATCTTGTCCCCATATCTTTAAAGTTTCTGCTTTTTTGTGTTTCAGAATCTTGTGTGTTCATTCAAAGATGCTTACTTTAAATCTTCTTCCATCCACTAATGTCACTCTCTCCAAATCCCGTCCTAAGTATCCTCTCAGCCCTTCACCTTTTCATCCAAATCTTGGTAGTAGAAACCAAAAGTTGAGAACTTTGTCATTCACCAAACCCTTGATTCAAAATGGACATCCTTTTAGGTGTTCTGCAAATCAAGATTCTCAGATCTCTCGTCCAAGATTGGATTTTTCCAAAATCTTGAGACACCCATCTGGGGTTTCTTCAAGAAATACAACTCAGATCCTTGAAGCAGCATCTGGAACCCCAGAAGAAGTGAGTCCAGATGGGGAGATTGAAGTTTCAAAGCCAAAAGTGAATATGAAACTGGCTCTCATTTTTGGTCTGTGGTATTTTCAGAACATTGTGTTTAACATATTTAACAAGAAGGTATTGAACATCTTTCCTTATCCATGGCTTCTTGCTTCTTTCCAGCTGTTTTGTGGTTCTGTTTGGATGTTAATTCTGTGGTCTTTTAAGCTGCAACCTTGCCCAAAAATCAATAAATCATTTATCATTGCCCTTCTTGGACCTGCCTTGTTTCACACAATAGGCCATATTTCAGCTTGTGTTTCATTTTCAAAGGTTGCTGTTTCTTTCACCCATGTTATTAAGTCTGCAGAACCTGTGTTTACTGTGGTGTTTTCATCATTTCTTGGTGATACATATCCTCTGACTGTTTGGCTTTCAATTCTTCCCATTGTGTTTGGTTGCTCTCTGGCTGCTGTCACTGAAGTGTCCTTCAATTTGGGGGGCTTGTCGGGTGCTATGATCAGTAATGTTGGGTTTGTTCTTCGCAACATTTTTTCGAAAAGGAGCTTACAGAATTTTAAGGAAGTGGATGGCTTGAACATGTATGGATGGATAACCATACTCTCATTTATATATTTATTTCCAGTAGCAGTGTTTGTGGAAGGTTCTCAATGGGTGGCAGGGTATCACAAAGCTCTTGGAACTATAGGAAATCCTAACACATTTTATTTATGGGTTCTCATATCTGGGATTTTCTATCATCTCTATAACCAATCTTCTTACCAAGCTCTGGATGATATTAGTCCCCTGACATTTTCCGTGGGTAATACGATGAAGAGAGTTGTAGTGATTGTCGCCACTGTGTTGGTATTCAGGAATCCAGTCAGGCCTCTAAATGCACTTGGCTCTGCTATTGCCATATTTGGAACTTTCTTGTACTCACAGGCAACGGTTAAAAAGCCAAAGAAAGAGGCAGTGGAAAAGAAGGACTAGGAGGATGGTTCATTTAGCACCGAGATACTTTTGATCGACGGCATTTTGAATTTTCTTACTTCAAAACAAGAACTTTATCAATTCCAGTAGTTTCATGTCTGATGTATGCCTCATTTTATCGTTACTGCTTTCTGGTTTTTGTGGTTTATCTAGTGGCTTATACTTGAGTCTATCTCTCTGAAACACTGGTGATGATGTTCCCATCAATTTTGATCTGAGTTTATTTGGATATCTTGCTGTTCAATTTCAAATTTTTACAATTATAAGTGTAGGTGCAGTTCATTACCAATGTCAAAGGGACATAATGTGTGCTTGAATTTGTGGAATTTTTAGGCCACAGTTAGTCTTATATTGGACTTCTTATTTTTGAAACAGTATGTTCTACATTTCACCCGGTAGGGTAAGACTGTGTGTACACCACCCTCTCCAAGCTCTACTTGTGGGATTAAGTTGGCTATGTTGTTGTTGTAGTATGCATGTGGATGCCTCCACATTACTGTAGAATTGAGTGGTGAGGTTATATTGACCTTGTAATCCATATCCCCCCCCCAAAAAAAAATAAAAAATAAAAATGACAGAACTAAATCAGGTAAAGTAACTGACGTAAGTCTATGAACGGTTTTGTGAATATTACGGCAAGTTAGCAACTTATAGCATATTAATGTTGTGTTTGTGTGTTTTCCATTTGAGTGGTCATAGATGTTTATGTTTGTTTCTGTTATTAGGTCTTTGTATGTTATGCTACAGAGCAACAATGATGTGGACATTGTACCTAAGACATCTGTGGCAGGTACTATGTTGTTTTAGCTATCAAAATGAGTGGAAAAACTGTTTCTTGATGGATGGATGTCATAATGCCAGTGATAACCATGTCTACAATGATTTACCAATTGCAAGTCCCATGATTTATATACATTTTTGTTTGACTTGTATTGCATAAAGATCTATTTTGTTTGCTCTTATCAACCCTTTAGTTGTTGCTTTCGATCATACATGAACTTCTTCTCTGTTGTGAAAAATTCTGTGCCTTAAACCTATAGATGTAGCGATTATGTTCCCATGATGACATGGACATGTAGCGATTTCAAATCCCCATGTGCTTTGCTTTCAAGTTGCTCGTATTCTTTCAAACCTCTAAAGACGTCATACTAATTATATTGTGCTACTTTCTTCTTGTTTTCAGCTTTTGGTAGTAGACATTTCTGACATGATTTCTTTAACGTCCAAAATAACTTCGTATCTTGAACCCAGAATAATGTCATTTGATTTGTCAAGGAAGTACACCATATAGTCAGAGGTGCTTGTCAACAATGAGAAACGGGAAGAGGTGTATCCTTCTCCCATAGTTACTTGAGAGGCTGATTGGCAGGAAAGAAGAGAGAAAAACAGTCCTTTTGAGCATCAAATAACCAACCATATGTTTAAACAATTAACGCGTTTATGAGAATTATGGTCTAATATTTTTCTGCCTCTAATACTTAGGATACAGTTTACTGCCTGTAGCATCAGATGGCCCTGGAATGAATACCTTCTGTTAAGTGGAAAAGTTTATTTGGTTATTTCAACAAAGCTATTTTGTCAGCCAGTAACTGATGCTTGCTGCTGTTCTGCCATTAGCTATGTTGTGTAGTTACTTGAAAGGCTGGTAGTAAGGTTAATTGTTATGCAGAGCTTATAGATATTGCACTAGCTTTTGATTAAGTGATCAGGATAAAAGGATACTATTAGACTAGATTGATCATCTGTCATCTTACAACAAGGGGCAACCCGGTGCACTAAAGCTCTCGCTATGTGCAGTGTCCGAGGAAGGGACAGGCCTATTGTATGCAGTCTTACCTTGCATTTTTAGGTGCTACTATTGAATTTATCTTCTGAGTAACATTTCGACATTTTCTCATCAATTTATGTTCTGAGGTACAGTAAAGGGTAGGTAGATCTTTGGCATTTTCTTTGTAATTCAATAGTAGCACTTAAAAATGCAAGGTAAGACTGCATACAGCAGGCCCTTGTGGTCGGGCCATGTTAGAAACTCCAGGAGCTGAAAAAGAGAACCCGAGCCATGTTATTTGTGTTAAAAACTTTGGAAGCAGACAGAAACCCCACATAATTTGTGCTAAAAGCTCCGGAAGTAGACAATGAAACTTCACATTATTTGTGCTATATATTTTAAAACCAGACAAAGAAAAAATTACTTTTTCTAGTGTTAAAAACCCGTTATGTAATTTGATTTTGTAATTTTTAACCTAGTACAATCCCGTGCTAGTATTTATGTGGCCACCTCTATTTGTAACGATGCATGATAAGTTATTTAAAGAAATAAGGAGTAGTTGATTAACCAAAAAAAAACTCCGAGTTACTTTCTAAAACACTAAAACCCCAAACTATCTGCTTTTGACAATTCAAGAATTTTTGTGTACTCTTTGTTTTATTAAGGGTCTAAATGTAACTTTTTCATCCTCGTAGGTTTAGACGAAATTCAATCATTTTTGAGTTTTGACCTCAACAAACAAGTAATCATATGAAAATCCACATTGATCATTCACAAACTTAAACTTTACTTCTTCATATATGTAAAATTATTCACTCAAAAGTACTACATTTGATAATATTGATATTAATGATAAAATGTGTATTACACTATTAAACATAGAGGAATTTTCGCAAATAGTCACTATAATAAACTTAATTATGTTTCATTGCTATAGTTTGTATATTTACGGGTTGTAGCTACAATTTAAGTTACCTCGTTTGTATAATTCGCGGATATATATAATTCACAAGTTTGTATAATTCACGGGGTACATTTGTATAATTCAATTATTTTTGTATAAACTCAAAATAACTAATTTATACAATTACAAACATCAGAAGTGTGAACAGTTATACAAATTATATTATACAAATTTTGAATTATACAAAAGTTATACAAATTATATTATACATATTCTGAATTATATAAACGTGCGAATTATACAAAACTAAAAAGTTGAGCCACGTAATTATAGCTAAAAGTAAGTCACGAATTATATTTAAGGCAAACTATATATATGTTAAGTAATTAACTAGTATATGTTTGCTTCTACGTGTAATTTTCCATTTTATATATTACTAACTTTTTGCACGTTCCTTGCATACGTATGTTTAAGGGAAAATTACGCGTATAAGCAAACATATAATAGTTAATTACTTAACATAGCTATAGTTTGTCTTAATTACAATTTGTGACCTACTTTTAGCTATAATTACGCGGTTCAACTTTTTAGTTTTGTATAATTCACACATTTGTATAACATAATTTGTATAACTTTTGTATAATGTAATTTTTGTATAATATAATTTGTATAACTGTTTACACTTCAGATGTTTGTAATTGTATAAATTCGTTATTTCGAGTTTAGACAAAAATAACTGAATTATACAAATATACCCGCGAATTATACAAACCTGTGAATTATACAAACCCGCGAATTATATAAACGAGACAGCTTAAACTGTAGCTACAACCCATAAATATGCAAACTATAGTTATGAAGCATAATTAAGTTTATTATAGTGGTTATTTGCGAAAGTTCCCTGTTTAATAAAAGATGTGTCCTTATTTAAAGATCTCATTTTTCAATTTTTTTTATTAAAAAGTTATCACCCACTCTAGCCAACCACAACAAAAAAGAGAGCGGATTTTTAATTCATTTATTTAAATAAAAAACTAAAAAAGACGAGCAAAACAAGTGTGGTTACTTATTTTATTTTCTAAAAGTAAAAAACTTCAAAAATCACGCACATTTGATTTTTTATTGATGAAATATTTAGGTAGCTATTTTCGGATTTGATATTTATTTTTCAAAAAAAAAGTTCTATTTCAGAATTTAAATTAAGATCATCATTTTACGAATTGGACAAACCCAACAATTTTTTGGTTAAAAATTTCAGAAGCAAACAAAAAGATTTCGCGTTTGCATTGTTAAAAGTCTGAAAGCAAACAAAAAAAAAACATGTATTTTTTTTATTAAAAACTCTAAAAGCAAGCAAATAACCATATTATTTGTGTTAAAAATATCAGGAGCAGAGAGACCCATTATTGTTTGTGTTAAAAATTTCAGAAGCAGACAGAGATAGTGTTAGAAATTTTGAAAGCACACAAAGAGAATCCACATTAATTGTGTTAAAAGCTCTGAAAGCAAGTAAAGAGCAATGTTATTTGTATTAAACACTTCGAAAGCAGAAAAAAAATCACATTATTTGAGCTAAAAACTCTAAAAGCAGGCAAAGAGACCATGTTATTTGTGTTAAAATTTTCAAAAGTAAACATAGAAAGAATTACTTTTATTAGTCTTAAAAAGTTGTTATATAATTTAATTTTGTAATTTTTTAAGCTAGAATAATTTAGTGCGAGTATTAATGTGACCACTTCTATTTGTAACGATGCATAATATTATATAAAGTAATAAATAGATATAATTATTTAACCAAAAAATACATTAAGATACTTTTCGAAAACACTAAAACTCCATCACCACCCCTAAAAATCCAAACTATCCACTTTTAGCATTTAAGGGATTTTATTGTACTATCTTTAAAGTGCAACTCACTCATCCTTGTAGATTTAGAGGAATTAAATCATTTTCACCTCAACAAAAAAATAACCATACAATAATCCACATTGGTCATTATCTAAAACTTATACTTTATTTTTCATATATGTAAAATTATTTACTCAAAAGTACTTTATTTAATAATATTGATATTAGTTATAAAATGTGTATTGTATTATTATGCATATATGTGCAATGCATGTGGTGAAAACTAGTAATATATCAAATGCTTAAACATCAAAATATATATTTTATACAATTAATTTTACAAGTTATATTTCTAAAAATATTTGCACATCTAATATTTTCATTTTACATCAACTAAATGAGAGAAAATACAAACTTCTAGCTTGAAGCTAAATGAAGGTTATTCTTTATCTAAAATTGGATAGAACCTCTTGTTTTTGTGTTAAAAACTCCAAAAGCATATAAAGAGACCCCACATTATTAGTGTTAGAAACTCCAAAAGCCTTATTATTTTTGTTAAAAACTTCATTAGCAGAACGAAGACCCCTTAATATTTGTATTAAGAATAAAAAGACCCTACATTATGCGGATTAGAAACTCTAGGCAGACTAAGAGAAGATATGTTATTTGTGTTAAAAACGTCAAAAGCAAGCAAAAAGTCATATCATTTGTGCTAAAAAATACGGAAGCAAATATAGAGATCCCACGTTATTTGTGATAAAAAATTCAGAAGTAGACAAAGAAAGAATTACTTTTGCTTGGCTTAAAAAGTCATCATGTTATTTGATTCTGTAGTTTCTTAAGCCAGAACAATCTCGTGCTAATATTAATGTGGTCACTTTTATTTGTAACGATGCATAATATTATATGAAGAAGTAAGTAGGAATAGTTTTTTAAGTTATTTTTTTTAAAACACTAGAACCCCCTCCCCCACTCCCAAAACCCCAACCTATCAACTTTTGACAATTCAGAAATTTTTGTGTACTTTCAGTAAACTGAATCAAATTGAAAAAAAAAAATCATTTTACAAAGGGTGTAAGTGTAACACATTCATCCTTGTAGGTTCGGATAAAATTCAATCATTTTGACCTTAACAAACAAGTAACAATACGGCAATATCCACAATGATCATTTACTAAAACTTATACTTTATTTCTTCATATATATAAAATCATTTACTCAAAAGTATTTTATTTTTATAATATTGTGTATTACATTATTAGTCATACCCGTTCAACGCACGTGCAAAAAATTAGTATTATATTAAATGCTTAAACGTCATGATATTCAATACAATTTATTTTGCAAATTCTATTTTTTGAAAACTTGCAAATTTTAATGTTTTCGTTTTAAAGCAACTAAACAGTAGAAAATTAAAACTTCAAACCAAAAGCTAAACAAAGATCAACTTTTTTCCGAATTGGATAGACCCCGCATTTTTTTGTTAAAAATTCCAAAAGTAGATAAAGAGACCCCACATTATCAATATTAGAGACTCCAAAAGCAGATAAAGAGAATTCACATTATTTGTGTTAGAAACTCTGAAAGCAAGCAAGTAAAAAATCATGTTATATGTGTTAAAACTTCATAAGCAAACAAAGACCCCACATTATTTGTATTAAAAAATTTGAAAGCACACAAAGAAACCCCAAATTATTAGTGTTCGAAACTTCAGAAGCAGACATAAAAAATCTATGTTATTTGTGTTTAAAGCAAGTTAAAAAGACACGTTATTTGTGTTAAAAACTTTGAAAGCAAATAGAAACTCCATGTTATTTATGCTAAAAACTTCAAAAGCAGATAAAGAGACCCCACATATTTGTGTTAAGAATTTCAAAAGAAGACAAAGAAAGAATTACTTTTGTTTGGCTCAAAAAGTTGTCATGTAATGTGATTTTGTAATTTTTTAAGCCAAAACAATTTCGTAATAATAGTAATGTGGCCACCTTTGTTTGTCACGATTTATTATATTATATCAATAAGTAAGTAGGAGTAATTTTTAAATAAAAAACAAACTTTGTGTTATTTTTTCGAAACACTAGAACCCTACTCATACCCCCAAAACTCCAAACTATCCACGTTTAGGAGTCCATAAATTTTTGGATACTCTTTGTAAACTGAATCAAACAGGAATAAGAACTTTATTTTATTGAGGTTGTTGGTGTAACATATTCATCCTCGTAGGTTCAGATGAAATTCAATTATTTTGACTCAACAAACAAGTAATAATTTGGCAATTCACATTGATCATTCACTAAAACATATACTCTATTTTCTTATGGATGTAAATATATTTGCTCAATAGTACCTTATTTAATAATATTGATATTAATTATAAAAACTGTGTATTATATTATTAGATATACATGTGCAATGCACATAGAGAAACTAAAAAACTATTTTAAATACTTAAACGTCAAGATATTCAATACAATCAATTTTGCAAGTTCTAGATTTTAAGAACTTGTAAATCTAAAGTTTCCTTTTTATAGCAACTAAATAAGAGAAAATTTAAATTTAAATTCAAATTTTGAGAAAGATCTGCATCTGAATTTGAGTGGCTATATCCACTCTAGTGCCTATGCAAAAAAATAATATTCTCGCTGTATTTCAATATAAATTTTTACTTATACGGTTCATCATAAAATAGACATTGAATTACATTTTCATTTAATAGCTTAAAATATCGTCACATGAGACTTGTTTTTGCTCACCTTCGAGGAAGAGTTGGTTTATCCATGTAATGTTGAAAGATTAACATAATAAAACTAAAAATTAATAGAGTTAACGATCGATAGCAATTTAAGACAAAAAATGGAAAGAAATGAAGAAAGAGAGGTTATTTGTAGATATCTAAAAAGTATTTGGGTGATTAGGAATGTAGTGGGGAGGGAGGGGGGTAGTTTTTAAATTAAAAAAAAAAGGAAAATAAAGGGAGGGTAGTTTTTAAATTTTAAAAAAAAAAGGAAAATAAAGGCAAAACTTTGAAAATATGATCGATTGATCGAATGTTGGGCAGTGATCGAAAAAATTACAAATTGACTTTTCAAAAAAAAATTGGGAGTTCAATTAGTCTGGATAATCAATTATAGCTTGATGTGACACTATCAAATTGGACTGGTTCAGACCACTGATAATCTAACTCAATACATGCGGAATCCCTTATAAGTTATGCTCTATTTGTATTACGTACATTCGTCTTAGTGGAACTCGACATTGGGGTTGAGTTCATCTAGAAAGTCTGTAATGATTAAAAAAATAATATTTCAATAATTTTACTAAATATATGTGTTTATGATCAAATCTCAAATTGTATGATTCAAGCTTTTTGCGATAAGATAGCTAAAATTTGTTTTTCAAAAATTCAATGACTTTTCACTATTTAGTTTCCTTAAAATGAAAATATTGAAGCATTTTTCTTCGAATTTGGTAATCCTTATTAAAAGAAAAAATGTTTTTTTCCTTGTTCAAAATCCCATTTTTAAAAATTTCTTCTCCCATCCCATCCCCACCCCACCAACCACAAAAAAAAAAGAACAATAATTTTTTTAATTCTTTATTTAAAATTAAAAACAAAAATGAGAAGGGCAAAACAAGTATGATTGCCTATTTTTCCCCATCCCATCCCACCCCATCCCCACTCCACATTAATTGTGTTAAAATCTTCAAAAGCAAGCAAAGAGTCGCGTTATTTGAGTTAAGAACTTCAAAAGAAGACATGGATCCCACGTTATTTGTGTTAAAACATTGAAAGCAGCCAAAGAGACCTCACGTTATTAGTGTTTGAAACTCAAAAGACCCACATTATTTGTGTTAAAAACTCAAAAACAAGTAAAATTCATGTTATTTGTGTTAAGAATTATGTAAATAGGCAAATATCTCACGTTATTTGTGTTAAAACTCCAAAAGTAAACAAACAAAAGCCCACATTATTTATGTTAAAACTTTAAAAGAAGACAAAGAAATAATTACTTTTACCAGTTTTAATAAGTCGTTATATAATTTGAGTCTATAATTCTTTAGGCTAGAATAATCTCGTGCTAGTAGTAATGCGACCACCTCTATATGTAACAATGCATAATACTTATTATATAAAGAAGTAAATAGGAATAGGTGTTTAACAAAAAAAAAGTACTTGAGTTGTTTTTTGAAAACACTATGAACCCTACCCCCTACTCCCAAAACTCAAACTAGCCACTCTTGATAGTTCTAGGATTTTTGTGTACTCTTTGTACACAGAATCAAACCATAACGAAGAACTCCAATCATCTAATCAATCTACATGAATGTACATTTCAATCATTTTTAACAAATTTTTCTTTTCCTGTTTTTCTTTATTCTGATTTTCGACATTCCATGTTAATTTAAAAACTTATATTCTTCTTTGATTTTTTAATGTGTTTCAAACCAGAAAGGTAAATCCATCATGATGGAAAGCATTGGTAGCTCGGAAATTGATAATGATGAATATTGGCCACTTTCTGGAAAACCCTACGTTGATATAATTCTCACTAAGAGCGCCGTCAAACCTACATACAGTTTGGTAACCCTCATTTTCCCCTCCACATTCTATATAAAGCATTCCATTTTCAGTATTCGCTTAAAGATGATTCTTTGTAGTAGTGACGATCATCCTTAATCAGAGTTCTAGTAATGAGTATATTGTCTTTGAAAACTTTTTACACCAATGTGGGATTTTTTGAGGTGGATCCAATTTATTGGGAATATGGGTATTAAATAGAGAAATGGTTTTCTAGCCCTTTACAAAAAAAATTAATTGTATGTCTTTTTTACGAGAGATTCTCAATTTTATACATAAGAGATCTTTATTTTTTAAACATAAAAGATTTAAAAAGGTTAATTTTTGTAAATAAAAAATTTCCAAGTTATAGAGATCTCATTTCCTCGGTACCAGATACCAAGTGAAAAAACACAAAAAAAATAATTATTTACAGTGTTGAATTTTAAGATTAGATGTCATAGGTTTTAGGTTTAGAGCTTAGATTTTAATATATTATATATATAGTTGGAAGCTTTGTGTTCTTCTGGACTCCTGATTTTTATATTACTGAACTTTTTTGAATGTTTGACAGTACTTACCCAAGAAAATGAACAAAGAGCTTCCTTCTGCTGGAGTCCCTGTAGTTCTTACTTGTGGTCGAAAGAAGTGGAATTTATTTTACGGTGGAGCCAGATCTACTTATAAATTTATTAGCACTGGATGGAGAAAATTTGTGGATGGTAACAATTTGAAGGAAGGGGATGGACTTGTGTTTGAACTGTCAGAGTGCGGCACTAGCAAAATTGAATTCAGAGTTCAGATTCTCAGAGGTGATTTTCCAGCTGAATTGATTCCTGAAGATGTGGAGGGTACAAACAGTGACAACCCAATAATACTTGGTTAAAAACTTATCAATTTCAATAGTTTTAAATTTTTTTAAAAATAAAATTCTATCAATTTAAAAAAAAAAACAAACATTTATCAACACCAGTAATTTCATGTATGATGTATGTCTCATTTTATTGATATTGTTTTCTCATTTATGTGGTTTATCTATTGGCTCATATTTGATTCTATCTCTCTGAAATTCCAGTGATGATGTTTTCATCCATTTTGATATGAGTGCAATTAAATTGCTTGCAACATTTAAATCGAAGCTGAAATATCAAATTATATTAATTTCAAAATTATACTTTAAATTGGTATCTAATTCTAACTCTGATACCTTATAGATCATCTTTACTAACTAATTGACTCGATATTAACGTGCAACTCATGTTCACATAAATTAATTATATTAAAAGCATGAATACTCTTAATAAGAAGAATGAGAAAGAAAATGTAGTGCAACTGTGCAGTTATTTGTAGTCAAATTGGTAATTACATGAGAAATATATGAATAGAGTATAATTATTGTAAAGCTTTTTTTTCCCAATAGAGTTATTATAAGTTATTATTTTCATTGATAGAATTATTATTATTTTAATCTAATCTCTCATCCTTGGATCAGGGTATTTTAAAACATTAGTCCATTATGTAATCACTATTTATCTTTCACGTTAATCAATTTAGGACTTTGCATTCAATCAATTCTTTCTTATTGTAAAAATTATTTTTTAGGACTTTGCATTTAATTATGTAACATAATTAACAATAAAACAACACATCCACAATTAATCAGCAAGCTTAAGCCTTATAACACATATCCTCTTCTTCGCGTAAAATATTGGGTATAATTTAGTCACACCATATTTTGATATTTTTGTTTATGAATTATAATTTGCCAATTTCTTAAGATAATATAAGAATTTGATTATTTCTTTTTAAAATTTTCACGACTTGTAAAATTTAAATTAGTTGAATTTCAATTGTTAAGTAGCGTGTTACTCCTCAATTTAAAATATTTAATGTGAATTCAAATTTAATCAAATTTCAATAGATATACGGATACATGGTAAAATCAATTTTTTTTTTTGAAAACCCAAACCCAAAACCCTTTCTGTAAACTGGTTCGCCAGAACAAGAACTCCAATCATCTGATCAATCGACTATGGAGGTACATTCTCGTCATTCCTAACAAATTTCTCTGATATTTTTTTTTGTCTTGATTTCGATTTTCGACAGATTTTAAAGCTTGCATGATTCTCTTGATTTTTTCAGAGCAGATCATCTTTTGAACGTGTTTCAAACCGCAAACATAGTTACTCCACCATGAAACAACCCGAGATTGAAAGCTCTGGAATTCCAGAAATCGACAATGGTGAATACTGGCCACTTTCTGGGAAACCCTATGTTGATTTGATTCTCACAAAGACCGGTGTCAAGCCCATCTACAGTATGGTAACTCCCGTTTTTTCCCCTTCCTCTTTAAAGATGATTCTTTGTAGGGCACGAAGTCGACTTTGTTAGAAACCTCGTTACCCCAATGTGGGAATTTCTGGTGAGGACTCAAATTTAGTTGGAACCCAATGTGGGTATCGATACCTGGTGGGTAGCCACCAAAAAAGAAGATTTTTTTTTTTGCCGTGGTGAATGCAAGATTAGATATGGCGGAGAAAAAAGTGGGAGCTCCTAAAGAAGGGTTAAAAATAAATTATGAAAAATGTAAAAATAAATAAATATATATAGTTATACTTAGACATAAGGTTTCAGTTGGAAGCTTTATGGGTTCTTGTGGGCTTTTATATTACTAATTTTTTTTGAATGTTTGACAGTATTTACCCAAGAAAATGACCAGTGAGCTTCCTTCTGCTGGAGCTCGTACAGTCAGTGCAGTCCTTACTTGTGGTCAGAAGAAGTGGGATATGTTTTACGGTGGAGTCAAATCTGGTCACAAATTTAGCATTGAGTGGAGAAAATTTGTGGATGATAATAATCTGAAGGAGGGGGATGGACTTGTCTTTGAACTGTTAGAGTGCAGCGCTAGCAAAATCCATTTCAGAGTTCAGATTCTCAGAGGTGATTTCCCAGCTGAATTGAAACCTGAAGATGAGGAGGGTGCAAACAGTGACAACCCAATACTACTTGGTTAAAAGTACTCGATCTTCTTACTGTTGGAAGTTGTAGATTAATGACAAGATTTGGAACCGTATTTAGTCAGTTTTATTTTCTGCAAGATACATCTGCAGTTCTACTAACCTATCTCAGGTGGATGCAGTCTCGCTTTGCTTTAAAAGAGTCAACTTTCTAGTATTTGTTTTGTCTAAATTGTGACTCTACGGTTATCTTCTGGTTGTATCCTAAATATGGAATTTAGCAATTATGTTGACAATCACATGCCTGTTAACATGTCTTTTATCTTCTGGCTGTGTCCTAAGTATGGAATTCAGCAATATGTTGACAATCACATGCCTGTTAACATGTCGATATAAGAAAATAATCATACTTTTTGTGTTTGAAATCCTGAAGCTTCACCTTCTTCTAATGCTTCTTCATCTTTTGTCTGTAGAACCTGTCGATAGTATTCTGCACCGAAGAAATCCATTTTGTTTAAGACATTTTTCAGGCAGACCTAATCAGCCTTGAATAGTTTTTCAGAATGTTCCTACTCTCATTCTTAGGGACTAGAGAAAACTCTAGCAGCCTTATGGAGCAACATGCTATTGCAAATGATGATTTAAAGAGAAACCTCGTTGCTCCCATTTTAGTTGTTTCTTTTTTCGTTCTAAATGCATCATATGTGCTTTATCTTTTGATTCCTGGGAGCAAGTCTCACAAATTTAGACAAAGGAGAACAGTTTCTAGGCCATTTAAAAATGCTGCAACAGGTAACTTGTTCCAACAGTATTGTATTCATCATGCAGAATCTTTCAAAAACGATCAAGAAAATAACTGCATTCTCATTACTTTTCCATGGTAGTTGATTTTCTTCTTCCTCTCCTCTCAACTGTTGAGGAAGGGGAGATTTCACAAAATTTCTGGATTCAGGTGATCAACCATCTTTCGTAGTTTAATTGAAGGGAGAGTAATACATAGAATCAAAAAAGATTCAACGATGAAAATATTCTCATTATGAACTCATCAGGGCTAGTGTTTTTACAAGAAATCTCTAGCCAACCTTCCTGCAAGAACTGGAAAGGTATAATTGCATTATTTGCATCAGTCCTTCCAATCAAGCAAACGACCAACAATTGCCATCAAAGCAAGACGTGTAGACTATAGACTTGCAGGATCAAGTGGGAACTTGACAACTGACAGTATTTTAGTATCTCATTGGAGGATTAACTTTTTGTAGAGAAGCCAGCATAGCTTGTCAGCAAAACTTGTAACTTCCAACAGTCTTATTCCATCAAGTATCAACTTTCATCATTTCTTTCTGTGTATTCCTCTACAATTTTCAATTCACCTCTCTCCCTAATCATGCAAAAGATAGAGTATGCTAGCCTGCTTGGGTTTATTTTCTTGTCTCATCACCCTCATGATTATAGATGCATCTTTCCTACCATTGTGTCAAAAGTTATACTTCTTTTCACCCTTCGGCAGAATGTTATGCTGGATTGCTGTTAATTGTGGCATGAGGTAGTGATTCCAATGACATCCATCTTCGTATAGCCGTCACAAGTCAGTCCAGAAAGATAACTCCACTCAGGTTAATCTCATCCAATTTCGGTTCCTTTCCTGACTGTCATAGGCAGCTTTAGTTCTTAGGAAAAGAAGAAAACTAGATGCTACTCCCAATAAAGAGATGCATCCCCACCACATAAATGTCTGAATGTAACAGTTCCTACCCATGCAAACTTTTGATCCATCCAATACAAGCACTTGGTCTGGTTTCCCTAGGTTTGCTTCATAGACTATAGCTGCAAGAAGTCCATAGAGTAGTGATCCCAGAGGGATGTTGGTAATGAGAATGTTGTGATTGACTCCGGCACTGTTGGGGCCGAACAGCTCAGAGGTTATTGACACTGCTGCTGAAAATACAAAACCAGAGCTCAACCCAACTAATGCTGTGGCAGCACTCAATGCAGCTTTGCTTCCTGATAAAACAAGCAAAAAGAAGGCCAGTGGTGTTGGAATCAGTGCAAATGCAAGCCACGCGGTCCTTGCATAGTTCATCTTGCTGCATCCAAAAAAACCATTTCAGCTGTCAATTTTTTTCCATGATGGTGATTAAGAACAGTAAATCTTGAAATACTTACTCGCGTAGAAAATCTGGGGCGGCTGAAAGCAGGCGCCCAAAGAAGGAACATGCAGAATAGAGTGCAACAAAGAAGCTGATCTCTGATCTATATCCAAGTGACTCTGAAATTTGGCCTAGATTGTTGCTGTAAACAAGTACGAGTGTTCCCCCACAGAAATATGCTAGGTAATATAGCCAGAAATCCAACCTACTCATGAGCAGACTTGCTGAATGTTCCTCTCCAAGCAGCAACAAACGATCTCTCAACAGAAAACTGCTAGTCCAACTTCCCTTCTCTTTTGAACCATCAGAATTTTCCGTCCAAACATTCATACTTGAAGCCTCTTTCCAAATCAATTCATTGAGCATATCAAGATCATCAGTATCATTGTCTTCAAGTGAAATATAATTAGGATGGAACAGTTCAGACCATTCTTCTGTGCAGATAACCCCTGGTGCAATCACCGGTAGGACCAGCAAGAACACTGCGCCAGCCAAGAGGATACGAGCTGTCTGTGCACTATATGAGACCGAGTTTAGGATTAAGAGATAAAGGCCGGTAAACACTGCTAGTATGGTAAGACAGCGGAAATTGAGATATTCTCTGTGAACAGAATCAGCACGAAGGGTTTGAGATCGAGGTTGCCAGAGGATTGGAAGAGCTGCAATTGATGTGACAAGGGGGACTAGGCCATTAAGAAGAAGGTACAGAGTGTCATCTTTGGAATTAATGGCATTGGCAATGAGGTTGTACAGGGCCGCACTTGCACCATTGAAACTTATGCTGAGGGACAATGCAATTGGCCTATTTGCCGAGAAATGTTTGATGCACAACACATAGCATACTGTATTAAACCAGCAGATACTGCAACCAGCCAGCACACACAACAGAAATACCTGCAAGATTTATCAGTGAAAGCTTGAGAACAGGATAGGATCCCAACGAAGTTTCAAGCGCGGTGAAGTAAAGAGCAGAAGAAAATAATCATGTAATATCTTGAATTTCTGTAGTTTTCAATTTCAGTTGATTACAAAGGCATCTTTCTCAAGAACCACTTGAATCTTGAAGTTCTCTAAGATTTGGAAAGAAGTTTTCAAGCACCAAAATTTAACTGACTAGAATGGAAGGTGATTGAGGATAAAATGTTCTCCTTGGAGGCAGTCCCTGTATAGTTAACAGAAAGACCTTTCACCTAATGAAAAACCTCATAAATGATAAATTAAGTTAATTTGCCTTCTATATATCATTTCACTTTACTTGATGGACATTCTTAGTTTATTTTACATGAGATTATTTGATTAGTACTTCAAAGGGGCTGTCCAAAAGTCATTTCTAGATCTACTAAAGTTTGCTAATTTCTTGTGGTAGCTCCAACAACTGTCAACCACCAGTCCACCAAAGAATCGAGAGAGAAAAAATTCTTACAGGGAAAGAAGCAAGCAATGGATATACAAGGAACAGCAAAAAATGGCTTTAAGTTCCCAATTTTCATTTCCAATCAAGAAAAGAGAGGTGAGAGGAAAAACTGACCAAGAAATAAGGCAAAAAGATAATTCTTTGAATGACAAGCCATTGAAGGCCATAACCAACAAGTCCCATGAGAGCAGCAATGAGAAGAACAACCCATAATGGGAAATACATAAGAGAGACCCCAGAACACCACCCAAATGCTTTCCCAAAATCTGAAGCCATAGACAGATAATTGAGCTGCACTTGTGAAATTTCAAGAACAGATTTCAAATCAGAGGAATAAGAGGGGAAGTCGAAATTCGTCCCTGTAAATGCTTGAATCCATGTGCTTGCTATCAATATCATCCATTTACTTGATTGCTCCATAAATCTTTTTCTTCTTTTTTTGGGTTTATATTTTTGAGTCATGGGAGATACATATACATTGAAAAAGGGGTTTTCTTGTGGGGTAATCTTGAAAGTTAAGAAGAGGTAATCATTTTAGTTATGCATGTTTGAGGGTGGTTGGTAAGAGGAGGGAGGTTAGAGGTTTTTCAGGTCCTACCCACAAGGTTATTGATAAAGATTTGCTAAAAAAATAATATTTTGAGCCACCATAATAAAAATTATTAGCTCTGTCATAATGAATCGTGCATGTAAATTTTAAATGATGAACTTATATGGCTCAATAAGTATATTAACGCGTTGTTAGATTTTATTTTTTGGTGATTAACCTAGGTATCACCTAAAATGAAGGATGTGAATTTTCAGAAAGTTAATCTAAATGTAAAACACTTTTAATTAATTAAAATGATATTTTGGTGAGAATAGATATGAATTAGTTTGTGTAGGTTGAAGTTGTTTAAATTATTTGAAATGGTTGGAGCGACTCTTAGCTTAATTATAATGTAATAAAAAGAATTGGCATTGAGGTAGATTAAACATCAACTCACATTTTGATAACAATATTTAAATGTGATCTCGTGCATCATGTGTGGATGATTTGCATGATTTGCTCTATAGTTAAATAATGGGCTTTTAACCTAATTATAAAAAGGTGAATTAATAAGACATGTGATTTTCTCACGAATAAAAATTGTGATAATAATTTATTTATTTAAAAAAAAGATATAAATGCATTTTATATAACCAATCGAAGTGTTTGGTAAATCTTCTTAGATCCTTCATACATGATACATACATAAAATTTATATGGCTGGAATGAGCTTATTCATAAGAAATGAGGTATGTAATATGTTATAATAGTTCGCTCAATGCAAGTTGGTAGGATATTGGTGCCATCTATTGTTGCAATTATTTTGGAGCGTGAAAATATGCTTTAGATGTATTTATAAGTTATCATATAACATGATCGAATCATCTCAATCTACTTCTCTCTTAATTTACCCTCAATGATTGTTACTCGCATTTTAGCCCAAAGTGATTTTTCTATTCCATTTTTTATTTTACTATTTTTTGGTATATCAACAAAGATTGAAGAAAATATTATTTTTAGCGTGACTTTTCAAATTATCTAAAAAAATAAGTAAATCATATTTGTGGTCTTCATAGGTAGGAAGTCCTCCCTCCAATTATATAATCACAACATTATTAGTTTTTAGTAAATATTTATAATTTTAAATAACAGTCATAAAAATATTGCATGTCCTTATCTTTAATAAGCTTTAAGTAAGCAATATATATTTCCGTTTGACTCAATTTTACTTATTTTGTAAAATTTGAAATTATCATATGATTTGAATAAAATATTTCCACATTTTAAATAACTCTAAAATAAATAATATTTCATCTTTAATAAGCTTTGAGTCATTTTGGATAATATTTTTTTTTGACCCAATAGATATTTTCTTTTAATTTTCCCAATTGTTAATCCATAAATGGTAAATTATTTAAGTTAAGGAAAACTACAAAACCCAATTAAAGTTCATCCCCTTTAGCCAGTCGGGGCCCCGTTTGTTCATCCGGATTAGTGAAGAACCTATAAAATGGTCCTTTCCATGTCCAAATAACTGGGATTTACTCAACTGAGAGAGATTTTTCAGTGAAAAATTCGATACTCTTCAAGTCTATTCATAGTCTCCGTTCGTCTGTATCTAAGCAGTTAACAGTCGAGTTGTGGCGGAGCAAAAAAATGGAGGTGGAGTTAGAGCCGAGGGTAAAGCCTCTAGCTTTTAAAGTAAAGGGTATGTCTCGAGAATCACCTTTACAGAAGGCTTCCCATGTACTTGACTCGGACCTCAGAAATCACTGGTCCACTGGTACCAATACAAAAGAGTGGATTTTACTCGAATTAGATGTATGTATCTTTTGCACTTCCAGTTCATTCAATTTCTTGTATTTTTTAATTGTTTAGTTGTAACTTTAGGTTCTAATGGGTTAAGCTGATTTGGGGTTGCGTCATTTGCTTTCCATGTGATGAATTTTGGGTTAAAGGTGTAATTGGTTCTAATAGTTTGTGTTTAGTTGGGTTTTTTTCTTCT
>JAJOOO010002274.1:0-48713 GCA_029582685.1 Solanum piurae
TTGCAATTTTCTTTTTAAAAGGGGAAATGTGATCAATTTTGTTAAACTGAAAATTTTATAAGTATGGTAATTTCATCAACCTACTTTTAAAGAAAAATTAATTAAAATGAGTTTCTTTCACTACCTTTTCATTTTTTAAAGGGAGCTAGTTATTATTTTTAAGAATGGAGAGAGCATAGAACTTAAGTTTAGGTAGTTGTGTAGTTATATATTTATTACTTTCTTTTTTTCTATTTTTTTTAAATTCATGTTTTTAGAACTACTGTTTTTTAAAAGTAAATAAGGGATGATATGTTTCTTTTTAAAAAAATGGAAAAAAAAATCCTTTTCTGTTTATGTTTTACAACAACTTTTTTGGTTCATTAATTATTTTTAAATATTTTTTATTAAGTACCACCAACTGTTCAATTACGATCCTGGGTGTTCATTATTTTTTCATTATAAAAAAAAGGTCTTGTGTGCTATACTCCTAAGCTATGATATTATACAAATCTATTTTTTTTAAAACCAATGACTAACATAAATTTGTTTTATCCAAAATTAATTTTAGCAATACATGAGTCAATAAAACGATTGTGCTTAAATCATGGGGATCCAGGGGGTGGTACTCATATCTTCCTTATCGGCCATTGTTTATCTTCCTTGTATCTCCTATGTTATAGATATTGTGGTGGTCTTGTCTTCTCTCACAATGACAGATATGATTATGTTATCAGAAAATTTTGAGTTACTTTAAATCATCACAAACACTTAAAGTATGGCATGCTCGACCTCAATTTTTGTTGGATTATTCTTTATTTATTTGTGGTTGAGATATTTTTGTTGGTATAGGTCCTATGTATAGCTTTTGTATGACTTATTTTGTTTTTCTATTTAAAAACACTAGAGGAGAGTTGGCCAGAAGCGAACCTAAAATTTTATGAGGGCTTGTGCTTGTGTTTTGTGATAGTTGATGCAAAGCTTGAGATAAATCTGTCTTCACGTAAACTTAATTATGATAGCTTTTTTAGAGTTGAACGACGATTGATACAAATGGGTAGGTAAAAATTTTTATACAGACAAATTGATAAGTGATACATGATTCTTGAAGTTTGGGCTTTTAATTTCAATTTGTTTGTTTGTTCCGTTTACTTTAGATTTCCTCTAGAAATTTACAAAGAATTAGCGCATAACATAACATATATATATATATATACAAATATTTTCAGATCATAAAGAAGTTAACACATTTGTAACGTTCTCTGTTGCTTCCTCTTTTTGTAATGCCATAAAATACAAGAAAATGCATCTCGAAAAGAAAGTCATCAGAAAATCATCCAAATATGATTCTTCTGGAAAATCGACTACTCGAGTCGGATGTATTTCCTCTATCTTGTCAAACCCTATAGAAATTTACTTATGGGGTTGTGATCTCATCATGAACCCGTTTAATACAGACGAAGGGAAGGCCATAAGATAGAAGTCAGAGAGACATAAAAAGGCACCTCAAAAGAAAATCATCATTAAGCATAAAACCATGATGTAATTTAAATGGGAAATTCCAAACGGAAAGAAATTAAGCGACCACAAAAAAAGAAGTGAAATTAAGCTACCACAAGAAAAACTCCAGTGTACTTTTTCACATTTCCTTTTGTTGCCTTAATTTCTCTATCTTTGAAATTTTCCATTAAAATTAAATCAATGTTTTTTATTCTTAATGATGATTTTCTTTTGAAATGACTCTTTTATGTTGCTCTGCCTTCTCTCTTATGGTCTTCCCTACATATGTATTAGAAATATTCATGATGAGATTGCTACCACACAAGTGAATTCCTATAGGGTTTGGCTAGACAGAGGAACTTCCTTAAACTCAAACAGTCTAGTTTCTAGTAGAATTGTTTTTGGGTGACTTTATGATGACCTTCTTTTTGTGATTCCCCGACTTCCAGAGTAACGTATCGTATATATCTATTAGTACAACAACACATATCTACCTGTATATATCTATCATTGTTCGACTCTAAAAATATATATGCAAAATTTAATTTCTTTAAACAGAGGTGAGCACAAAAATGAAGAAACTGACCGAGGTGAGCACAAAAATGAAGAAATATATTTCTTTAAAATATATTCTAACAGAGGTGAGCACAAAAATGAAGAGACTGACCAAGAATTTTAGAAAATTTTCTTTCTTAGAATCTTTTACTGCTAGGAAGTGATGTTTTTTTGAGTATTATATAGAGAGAGTATGACGACACGTGTTGGATGGAAATTTGCATGTCATGCAGGTGGCAGTGGCGATACAAACATGAAATGAGACCTCTGAAATAGTGAAGTTTTGTCTGTTACTCATCTTTGGGGAAGTTCCATTTATTAGGCGTTTCTTCATTTAGAAATTGTGAATTAAGGGATCAAGAAATTAAAAGGATTATGTTCATTTTTAAAAAAAACTAGCAATATGTTCTATACTTTCTACTAGGGTTGCAGCTGAAGATAGAATTACATTTTGTTAAAAAATAATTGGAATAGTATTTTTGCTTAAATATGATACTTCAATACAAAAATATAGCTTTTTTGAAATATGGATTGATGTGCTATAAAAGTGAAACTTTCTCAAGTGGTTGAAAATCTCCATGTCACGGTCCAAAATGGACATGATGACTGATGAGTCCACAATTTGGACTCATTTAGGGCTTTATTTAGATAGATTTAGTGTCCTCAAATTCTTATTTTGTGCCAATAACTGAAGTAAAATCCTTGATTTCCAAGTATTTGGATTGAGGAACAAAGCATGGACACTAACGAGAAAAAGGAACAAGGTAGCTGAAAGAATGAAGAAAAGAAGGACCGTTGATCACCTAATCCATTGGGCGAGTCGCCGAGTGGCTATTACCTCGCCTAAAGTTCTAGTGCGCCAAGCCCTAAATGAGAAAATCACGTCGGCGAGAGAAAGGAGCAGTAGGCGAGTCGCCGAACGGTTCCGCGATGCAGTTTTGGATCGCCCAAAGTTACAGAACTTGAGGATGACGAAGGCCAAAGCAAAAAGGTGATGGAACTGACCAAAGGGCGGATCGCCGAGTTGATCGGCGATCCCGACTTACTGCGCCAAATGACCCTTCACAATATATTTTTGGTGACTATAAATACATTTTCAAACATTATGTTTAGTATCAAATTTTATTGTGAACATTCATTAGAGTAATTTTTGAGTTTGAATTGAGAGTATTGAGACAAAAATTTTCCTTAGCTTTGAAGAATTGAAGTTTTCCATTTTTGAGAAATTGGAAGTGGGTCTTTATGATTCATCAACTTGGACCTTTGTAAAGACGGAATTAATCGTACACAGTTCATGGAAACATCATTTGGTAACAATTTCTATCTTTTTATGATGTCTAGCTAAAACCCCAATTCTTGGGGTGTGATTAAGTGATTATGGGTTGATTTAGCTTATGGGTATTGCTAATTGATAGTTTAAATGTTATTTAAAAGTTATTTCAATCAGTAATTGTGGTTTAATTTAAAGGGTTGTAGTTGCAAATGCAACTCTACGTTCATGTTTTTGGCTTGCTCGAGAGAGAGGTTTTAAAACCAAGATTACTGAATTGATGGTTTGTGGGTATTGGGTTGTCATGGGTTTAACTCGAGAGAGTGAATCCTAAACCCTTTTCCATACATTCAGCTTGAGAGAGTGAATGGACTAAAGTGCAGGTTGTTCTTAATTGCAGCTTGTTGGTGTTCGAGAGAAATCAACTTGATTCGGGGTAGATTGTTCGAGAGAAAGTTTATCCCCACTAAAGTCTAGCTTATTCACTGATTTACAACTATTTGCTATCAGTTGCAACTACCCATTTGTCTACCTTAGCCATAATCCAATCACATCCCAAGAATCTGTCTCATTACTTGATTAATTCGTGTTATTTGCTGCTGTTGTAGTTGATAATTACAATCAAAATTGCCCTGTTATTTGACACTTGTGTCACCCCTAATTTGAATTATGATTTTATTCATAAATATCTATTCCTATGATTGACTTGAACATATTCGTACTTTGCTCTTGATTCTTAAACATGTACCACTCCTTGTGGGATTCGACCCCAACTCATTCAGTTGGGTTATATTACTGACTAACGATCATTGGCACTTAGTATTGGATGAAGTGTCCTGATACCTGAAATCAAAATAGCGCCACTGCCGGGGAGTCATGTTGGTTAAGAATCTTTAGCTAAGTTGAATTTCGTTCTTGTTAGTCATAGTTGAACTTACTTAATTTTAGTTTTGTTTTGCTTGTTTGTGTTGTGAAACAAGAAGTATGAGTGTGAACGTATTGGGTGACCTCAACGATTTCAACGAGCCTAATGCTAATGACCCCCATCTTATGGGTGGAATTGGTGCCATTCCCTTCCCTCCAGCCAAAGGGAACGCGGTGTTCCATATCACAAGTACTATGTTTCAGCTCTTGCAATTGAAGGGGCCATTCAGTGGTTTAGCTCATGAGGATTCCCATGAGCATATTAGAAACTTCGTGGATGTTTGCAGAACGTTCTCCTTCAAGAACATATCCCAAGAGTCAGTCCGGATGAGGTTGTTCCCGTTCTCTTTGATGGGAGAAACATGAAAGTGGCTGGCTGAATTGTCACGTGAATCAATCACTTTGTGGGAGGAGCTGGTCACCACTTTTCAAGTGCAATTTCTCCCTCCTTCGAAGTTGATGACTCTTCGGGACAGCATTCAGAGCTTCGAGCATAAGGAGGGCGAGCCAATTCGTAAAACTTGGCTACGATTCAAGAAGTTGGTGCTCCAATTCCCAACTCATGGCTTGCCTGACATTGTGTCGTTGCATTATTTTTACCGAAGTCTTGATTGGGTAAATAAGGGTGTTGCTGACCAACTTACTCCTGGAGGTTTGAAATAACAACCTTATCTGATAGCAGCTCAGCTCTTGGATGGCATGACTACAATCAACCGGGCTTGGTACACCTGCGACGAACAAGTCTCCCCTCTCACGTTTAAATTGACCAAGGAGAAGATGGAGAAAGACAAAGAGAGGGACCAGAACATGGCCAAGATCATGACACAACTTGACATTTTGTCCAAAAATGCCATGGGAGCTGGTGCTCGAAGTGTCAATGCCGTGGGTATCTTGATGAGGCCAAGTTTGAGGCTTTGTACAACGAAGAGGTGAATTTCCTAGCCAACCAATGTGGTGGTTATCGTTCATAGAATGCAACAATCATAGAACCATTATGGTTTAAGGAGGAATACTAAAAGCTTACAAAGGACGGGAAAAGAAGTAGCTACATGCCTAGTTGATGAAGCTGAAGAATATGATGGTTCTATGATTGTTGCATTCTATGACTATTTTCTTGATTTTGAAGGAAGTGACTATTCAGTAGCTTCACCTTCTTCGATATTTTCATCTTTATCATCACCAATATTAGTTACATCCGATTGAAGTAAAGCCTGACGTTTTTGTTCCTTCTTTTCATCAACATATTTTTTCATTTCTTCCCTTACAGCATTCGGGCATTGTTCACACCGTGTGACGTCCTTGCAAGTACCAATCAGGTGTTGTTTGTGACGAAAGATTCCGCCATTAGTAACTTTTTTACAAAAGTTACACTCAATTGCAGCCCTTTTGGTCTCACTTGTTCTTTTCCCATATTTCCAACCCAGGTCAGCAGTTTTTAATCGTTGTTAAGATCAAAGAAACATAATCAGCAAGATAAACAAAGTAATTGAAGTAACAACTATTAGTAGTACAAATGAAGAACAGAGTTAGGAAGAAGATACAGAAAACATAACGACAAATGTATCGGATCAGATTGATGATAACAAAACGACTTAACCAAAGTGACAGAATTTGGCTTTTCATTTGCTAGCTTCATACATTCGAACAGGAGCAGAGCATCTGAAGGCAACTTACTGAGATATCCAGGAAAACATTGACTATTATGACTTTGAAAAGCTAGACAGAAAGCAAAAACCTCACAGTAAAAGTTAAACAGGAAAAGAAAGTAGGAAAGACAATCATATTAATAGACCTCCTACACAAAAAGAGAGGTCAAGGTAGCAAATATTTATTTTCATGCCAAAAAGGGATGAAAAGTGAACATAAATGCCAATTAAACTGGCCTCTCTAGCTGATCAGGTACAAACTACTCAACTTCTTCTACGTCTATAAAAGAATTGATTCACTATATGAAAAAAATGGGCATATCACATGTAGCGGAACTTGCTTAAGAAACTTATAGAATTCACATAGGTGACATCCTGAATCACACTTTTATGATATCAAATGAAATTGAATAAGACGGGAAAGTATTGACAAAACGGTTGGAGATCCCTACACGGAGAACAGGTATAATCGTTGTCATTACTTCAACTATGATGAGCAATAGCGAAATGTTTGGAGATTTCATCGGGAGAAAGTCAAGCCTACTTATATTTTGTCTATTGCTCCCTATTCCCTATTAATAAATGTAAAGTCCCTTATACTCTCCCATGGGAAAGACAAACTAACCATAGTATCATTATAAAGTTGTTGTGCTTTCAACGTTTAATTCAAAGTTTATCTCAAAAGAAACTTAATTTTAGGATTTCTCTTTATTTTTCAGGTCTAAATTGCAGACAGAATTTGACATGGGAATCCATCCATATGCAATCCGAACAACTAAATAGCAGCAGTGTTAGACTATTAGACCAAATGACTGTCCATAATCCACCTTAGCTTGTTAGTTTTAGAATACTCATAACCATTGGAGCCACGATCTAGCTTCCTCTTTCCAAAAGTTTTGTAGGTAAAAAGTCCAAAGATTGACTTGCAAAAATTGGGTTTCAAAGCTCAGTGGTTTATTGGACATGAATGTAGATAGAGATTCCAGAATTTAAAAAAAAAAACTAACCGAAATCTAAACCATGAAATTTTTCTTCATTTTTACTCCCTTATTTTTCAGGAGTACATGCTCCTTTCCAATTTAAAAGAAAAAATTCCAACCCCAAAAATTTCCATCATTGTTAATCCCTGATCATTTAGGAGTGTATGTACCCTTCACAATTTTAAAGGCTCAACACCTTATTGATCCTTTCAGATATGAATCCTAGGCATCGTTTAACAATATATTGCAGTATTGCAGCAAGAAGGAAAAAGAGAAAAAATTAGACTAGTGAACAAGTTTGGAACTCCTTATTCAAGCTAATATATCCTAGTAATAGTAATATTGGTTTCTTCTTATGGTACAAAACAAGTATTCACAATCGACATCTGGGATGAATTTTAAAAAGTTCACCAAGAGTATTAGATCACAGATATCTGCTCAAGAGAACCACAAATACCATGGAACCAAATTTCTGAAGGATAATGAACAAGGTTACAAGCTTGCATTGTTCATAAAAATTGTGACCTATTATGTGTCAGGCCTATCAAAAGACAATTAAACCTTACAAATTCCTCGATACTTGAACTCATTTCCACAAAGTAGTAAACTTTTCATGCTCAAAATCTACTTAGAGTTTGGTAATTCTATTCACTCCCATTATAATAATCATCTTAAACAACTTCCACATAATGCTATAGAATCACTCAGCCTTCACACACTTGTCAGGTTCACAAATCATAAATAATGTATTGATTCTAGAGTAATCATTAGATACATGAAATATCTTTTAGAAGGAGACTGTCATACTGGATAGCTCAAAATACTGACATGCTAACTGAAAATGCAATAATTATAACTGATAATGTGACATTCGTAAACTGAAGCATGTATATCTGAAATAACTGACCTAGCATGTGTAATTCATGAACTAAAAGAACTACATAGCTAGGGTTCTTAATATCATACAAGAAACTACGCAACAATATGATAATATGATTTGGATCATTCTAACAACTAAAACCCAACAATTTCTAACATTCAAGAAACCCTAGGTCAAGATAATATTAAGGGAAACAAGATTCTGACTGAAATCTAGGGACCTAATGGGTGGAAGGAACCCACTAGTGAAATCTCACATACCTGGTGACGAATTCCACGGAGAAATCTTTTGATTTTGGGCTGGAACTGATGGAAACCTTGCTGCATTTTTGAACTAGGGCTGGTCGACTTCTTCTCCTCTATTTCTCTAGTTTGATCGATTATTTTGAGAAAGAATTCAATAGGGTAGGTTCTAATTAGTTAACTAGGCTAAAACTAGCAAAAACTACGTAGTTTAGGGGTCCAACGCATAAGGAAAATACCAAATGACCCGACTTAAAAGTTGTCAGGGCCACCGACAAACCGTGGCAGAACCGATGGTTCGTGCTGGTCAACCGTCGTTTGGCGACTAGGAGCTGGTATTGGGAGGTCTGACGTACGGCCCTGGACCACGAATCATGATCTGGCCTACGGTCCGTAGGTCCAGGCGTTGGTCGACACTTGGCCAATTTTTTCTGAGGGTTCTGGGTAAGGGTCGCAGGTGGCCATCCATGGACCACCAGCACGGGTCGTGGGTCACCCTACAGTCTGTGGGTAAGTTGCACCTGCAACTTCTGGAAATCTGCATTTTGGTCTGTTTCGGATACGGGGTGTTACAGAAGACGTTTGAGATATTTAATATTTTTGACAAAAATAATGATTGAGTGATATTATCATCATGATATGAACTGGGAGAGACTATGCTCCCAAAACAGTAATTCTGGCAACCTGGTAGCTTATGTCGTAACTTAATTTTGAAAAGGAAAATGGCAAAAGTAGACTTTATATCCCGTATGAAAGATGTAGGTATATCTCTTAAGGTTTCAAATGATCAAGAATCACCGCAAAATACGTTATGTACAAAAAAAATATAATCAGAACACTAACAATTGAACATACAGGATTCTAATTCAGAAATCTGAACAGATTAGAGTTTCTTGATGATCCAGGTAAATTATAGGCCATTAATCATTGATTATTGCTTTTATTATTTATTTTAGAGGAAATGGCCAAATGCCCCCCTAACCTATAGCCGGATTCCTAACTACACACTCATACTTTACGGGGGGTCCTATTACCCCCTGAACATTTTTTTTTACTAATTTTCTCACCCTTATTTGTTGACATGTCCACATAAACCAGATATAATTAAATATTTGTTTACACGCGCTGCCACATAATGACTGGACCCCAGAACCCACGAATTTCCCTTAATCTTTTCATTTTCCTCTTTCTTTCTCTAAACCCTAACCTTTTTTCGATCTGACCAAATTCACCCCCATTCTCTTCGATCTGAGATTTCGTTCCAATCGAAGTTTGCTGGGAAGGTTGGGGAAGGTTCGTTTAGCTTTTTTCGTTTGTTGGGTCGAAGTTTTCTCTAAGTAAAGGTTAGTTCTTTTAGTTCTTTACTAGCGATTTTGAACGATATTAATTATTGTGTTTGATTAGAGTTATGAAATTGGCAAAAAGATGAAGAGCAATAACTAGATTTTGGTATAATAGCATTCCATTGAAGAAATTTTTTGAACCCTAACTATGAAATCAGAGAAATTACAAGCCCTAAAGCTTTAAGCTTTTTCGAAATTGAAACTACAATTGAATGCTTTGACAAGTAAATTCAAGTATTAAGCTGATTTGGGAGAGAATGAAGGAATATACTGTTGGAGATTTGTCAACTATTAGAAGAATTGAGAAAAAAAGGAAGAAAAAGAGAGTTTGATTTTTGGAGAGATGAGATTATACCGTTGGAGATTTAATATAGATGATTTGGACTCACACGTGTAGTTTTATTCAGCTTTTAACATTTTATTTTCTGTTCTTACGCGCCTAAGGGAGTTGGTCTCACCTTCTTGGACATGTCAGCAAATAAGGGTGAGAAAATTAGTAAAAAAAAATGTTCAGGGGGGTGATAGGACCCCCGTAAAGTATGAGTGTGTAGTTGGGAATCCGTCTATAGGTTGGGGGGCTTTTGACCATTTTCTCTATATTTACACCAAGAACAAGTTAAGGATCTTCACAAGAGGAAAGCTCGAGTTCTTTAGAGTTTCTAAGAGGCTTGATTCGAAGTAGGTGATGGTTGTATATTTTCGGTTTATGTATGTATGCATGCATTTGTACTCCTTGGTAATGTCACTGACGCTATGCATGGTAGTGAATACATAGGGAGACATGAAATGGCATCATGTAGGTAATCTCATATAATAGACTTGTTATTATGACTTAAAGTTTTCAAGTGGTATTGTTTATTGTCTGTGTGATTGTGCATGATTGTTTGTGATTGTTGGTTGGTTCAGGTACCACACCAGTACACTAACTATAGATGATTCAGGTAACACGCTGGTACACTATCAATTTTAGTTTGGGCTCCGTGAGAGGACCTGGTATGTGATTGTGGATCGGGCATTTGATCCAAGACATCAATTAAGGGGAGTTTGATTCTTAATCCAAGGGTGAGCTACATCTTTCACGATGCCATGAATTTCTCTAATTTCTTGTCCATCTCTTTTGACACAAACATTAGCTTTAGTTTTATGTTTAGTTTCAGGGTTGCATCCCCAATCTTGATTATTAGAGTTTTGGTATGGTTACTTTCAGTTCTTAGGGATTATTTCTGCATTAAATATTTTTGGATTCTAGGATTGAGTTTATGGGGACTTAATTATTTAGTTGTCTAAATTGTTATTTCTTATTTATGACAAACTTGGTTTTATTTAAATGGTGTTGGGTCAGTCCTTGGTTCTCCCACCAGGTGATTTAGTGTGGGTGTCACTCACGATGGTCGGGGTCATGACAAGAGGAACAAATATTAACATAAATTCACAACTAAGAAATAAATTCAATTTATCCAGATGTCATATTAATATTTTCCTTAAATCGCATATTGAAAGTTAAAAAATAACACATCTCAATGAAATATTAAACGTAATAACTAATTATTATAGAAATCAACATTCTTTTAGATAATTTTTTCTAATGGAATTTAGAATAAAATGTAAAATGTAATTAATATTGTGTTAACTCAATTGCCAATATATCATATTGAATCTATGACTAATTCGGATTCTAAGGGACACTCTTTAACAAAAAATTCTACATACTCAAGGCTCAAACCCGAGACCTCTGGTTAAGGATGAATGGATTATATACATCTCACCACAACTATTGTTGGTACTAATTATTACTTATGTTACTTTTAGTTTAATATTTGACAATATGCTTGATATTGTTGTTGTGTTCTACGAATGCGGATTGTGATGTAGTAGAAGATAGTATTCCTTCATTCTTAACCAGAAGTGTCAGGTTCGAGTCTTGAGCATGAGTTACCTTTGTTAGAAAGAAGTTTATCCTCAATCTGAGACTTTTCATTATCCGAATCTAATTGAGTCACAATAAGAATATCAAACACCAAGTGAAATACACATTTTTTTCTTTTACCTATGAACATTAGACATTTTGTAAAATGAATTTAAGGGTGAGCCTAAATATTATTAATTAGGCTCATCATTCCTCTATCTTTTAGTGAATAACTCCACAATCTCCTTAATGAAAACATTTTTTTTTTTACTGGTTTTGTGTTATCTATATATAGAGTATCGACTTTATCTTCTTCTTTTTTATGTGTGATTAATTTATATTCATTTAATGTTGATAAAGATTAAAAAAAAATAGAAGAAAATGGTTGTTTGTCAATTAGATTAATTTTGTGAACAACTTTTCTTGTGGTATATGATGGTGATTTTTGAATAAAAATCTTGTGTTCTTAACCTATTAAATGGCATGAAATTGAATAAAATTAGGAGGAGCTAATATCAAGAGAAGTTCACTACTAAGAAGTAAATTTTATTTATTCAGATGCCATATTTACATGTTTTTGTTAAATTATTTTAATCACATATTGAAAGGTAGATATAACATATCTCAAGGGAATATTAAGCGTGACAACTCATTATTATAGATATGATCATTCTTCTAGATAAAATAGTTCCAATGGAATCTAGAATAAATTTTAAATTGTAATTAATATTATTTTCAATTTGTTTTCAATATATCATATTGTATCCTGACTAGTTCGGATTTTGAGGGACACTCTTTTACAAATTTTTCTTCATACACAAGGATCAAACCCGAGACCTCTGATTAAGGATGGATGCATCATATACATCTCACCACAACTATTGTTGGTAAACAATAGCTTAATTTACGTTCTCTTGAATATTAGACTATATGTTGGATTTATTTGTTGTGTTCTACCAACAAAGTTTGTCGTGAAGTAGAAGTTAGTATTCGTTAACCTTAACCAGAAGTATCAGGTTCGAGTCTTGGGCATGAATTACCTTTGTTTGAAAGAGGTTTACCCTCAATTTGGGACATTCCATTATTCGAATCTAATTGAGTCCCAATAAGAATGTCATACACCACGTAAATTAAGATACTTTTTTTTCTTGTACTTATGAAAATTAGATATTTTTCAAAAAGAAAATGAGGGTGATCTCAAAGATTATGAGATTAGGTTCATCAATTCTCCATCTTTTAGTGAACAACCCTTCAATATCCTTAATGAAACATTTTAATTTTTATCTATTTTGTGTTTTCTACATCTAAAGTATCGTCATGTATGTTATTTTCTTTTGTTTCCTATTAATAAAGATTCATTTATTGTTGATAATAATAATTTGTTTTGAAGGAAATGATTGTATGTAATTTAGATAAATTTTTCTTACTAGTTTTCCTTGTGGTATATGGTGATGATTTTATAGCTCCAAATAAAATCTTATGTTCTTAACCTATTAAGTGTCATGTTATTGGATCAAAATCAAGAGGAGTAAATAGTAACAAAAAAAATTCACTACTAAGAAGTAAATTATATTTATTATGATGTCATATTTATATTTTCTTTTAAACACATATTGATAGTTAAAAAATAACATATTCCAATGGAATATATAACGTGATAGCTCATTATTATAGGAATTATCATTCTTCTTGATAAGAGAATTCCAGTGGAATTCATAATAAATTGTAAATTGTAATTAATATTGTGTTCACTCGATTTTCAATATATCATATTGAATCTTTGACCCGAGACCTCTGGTTAAGGATGGATGAATCATATACATCACACCACAACTATTGTCGATACCAATAATAACTTAATTTGCTTTCTTGTGCATATTCTGCAATATATTTGATTAAATTGATGTATTCTACCAACAAGGATTGTGGTGGGGTAGGAGTTAATGTTCCTTCATCCTTAACTAGAAGTGTCAGGTTTGAGTCTTGAACATGAGTTATCTTTGTTAGACAAATGTTTACCCTTAATTTGGAATTTTCCATTATGCGAACCTAATTGAGTCTCAATAAGAATATTGAATACCAAGAAAGAAAAAAAAGTTTTCTTCCTGTACTTATGAAAATTAAACATTTTGCAAAAAGAAATTGAGGATGAGCTCAATGATTAAAGGATTAGAATCATCAATCCTCCATCTTTTACTGAATAACCCATCAATTCCCTTAATGAAAATATTTACTTTTTATCTGTTTTGTGTTCTCAACATATAAAGTATCGTCTTTATCTTTATTTTATTTTCTTTTTCTGTGCTATTAATATAGATTCATTTAATGTTGATAAGGATAATTTTCTTTTTAAGGAAATGATTGTTTGGCAATTAAATTAATTTTGTGCCTAATTTTCATCATGGTATATAATGATGATTTTTATAACACAAGGTAAATAAAGATCATGTGTTCATAACCTATTAAATCACATGGTATTAAATAAAAATCAGGTTGAGTAAATATCAATATTAATTTACTAGTAAGAAGTAAATTCTTTATATTCTAATGACATATTTATATTTTCTTTTGAAAACTTATTGAAAGATAAAAAAACAACACATCTTAATGAAATATTATACTATGAAGCTCAGACAGGTCAGCAAATTAATAAAGAGAAAAGTTTTTTCTATCTTAATCAAAGTGCAACTGCAGAGATGAAAAACTTGGTGGTGGAATGTAAATGTATTTCTAGGGATTAATTCTCATTATTCATGCTAGAAAAAGAAGGGAACATTATGCAGATCTCATTAGGAAGGTGAAGGATAAGCTACATGCATGAAAATGTAATATGCTTTCTTTTGGTGGTAAAGAAGTGTTATTGTCCAGCGGGTTACAAAGCATGCCTATACATGTTATCTTCTCTTGTCTCTCCTTAGTATGTATTGAAAGAGCTCCATAGAATTTTCGCAAAGTTCTTTTGAAATAACAGGCTAACCAGTAGGAGCAAACACTAGGCTACCTGGGAAAAACTTTGCTTACCAAGGACTGAAGATGGTTTGGGTTTTATATCTACGGGTTATGTGTCTAAAGCAATGTATTCTAAGTTGTGGTGGAAATTTCGAACTCAAAGCTCTTTATCGGCACACTTCATTTGGAATAAGTATTGTTAAAAGCATATTCCTGCCCTTGTTCAATGGGAAGGGGGTTCACAAGTGTGGAAGTAAATGTTAGAAAACAGAGAAGTGATGGAATAGAATATTTGGTGGGAACGAAAGGGAGGATCTTCTAGTATATGGTTTGATGATTGGACCAATCTTGGTCCTTTATTTTCTCTTCCTACAGAAGCGCAGGGTTGTCATCTATAGCTGATATTTATATTTTTCTTAAAGAAGATGGTTGGGATTTTGAAATAATGCAGGACCATTTGCTTAATCATATTTTGGAACATGTCATATCAAATATGAGATTTGTTAGGCATACTGATCAGATGGATAAACCATGGTGGATTAAATCTAGCATAGAAAAATTTACTGTTAAATCAATTTGGGTGCAAGGATTACCTTTCAAATCTCTTTTTTTGGTTGGAGGCTCTATGGCATAGCATGCCTATTGCTGATATTATGTCTAGTTAGAACACTAACATTTCTCAGTTGTGTCAGTGCTGCAGGATTCCTATTAGGGAAACTATTGATCATCTTTTCCTCTACAGGGAAATTGTTGCCTTTATTTGGGATTACTATGCTAGGGCTGCTGGAATTTTAGGCCCATGGATTCAGATTAAACACACTATGAAAAATGGTGGAATGCACAAGCTAATGCTAGGTTGAGAGTGATTTTCCATGTTATGCCTAATATCATATTATGGTTTATGGAGGAGGAGAAACACAACCTTGCATGGAGGCTCATATACTACAAACAAGGTGATGTGGGAGATTTCCAAGTTTATAGGTTAAAGTTTCACACAACTTGTCCTACTACTTGTCCACAAATGGTGATCATGTTGGAAAATTACTCACCCGTATATCAGACTAAAATTGTAAGGTGGGTTCCACCTCCTAATGGTTGGTTGAAGTGCAATACTGATGGGGCATCTTGAGGTAATCCTGGTCCTAGGGCTACTGCTTATTGTTTGAGAGATCAAGAAGGTTCTCTTGTGGGTGCCAAAGGATTAAGGATTTCTGGTTCTACTAATTTGGTGGTTGAGGCTAGGGCTATAAGTGAAGGGCTGCAATAATGCCTAGAAAAAAAGTTTATCAATATTATCATGAATCAAATTCATTGGCTATGGTTAACATCATTAATGGAGTTTGGAAGATCCCTTGGAGTGTGACTATGGAGGTTAACTCCATTCACAGAATCAACAGTCTTATCACATTTAGAGTACAACAATCCTTAAGGGAGGGAAACACTTTCGCTGATTATTTTTTTGCTAACTTTGGTTTTTAGCTTTGCAGGTACATATGAAGGTATAACAGAACAAGAAGTTCCAAGAGAAGGAAGGAGAATAATGATACTAGATAAAAGCAGCACGCCAATCTTAAGATTTCAACAGACAAGCACAATAAAGAGAACATATAAGATTGTACAAGAACAAAAAAATCACAAATTCAGACTCTAGGATGCAAAAGAGGATTTTGGTGATTCTATTTGAGTTTCTTTTTAAGCCTGAAGCAATTTCATTTGGTTGACAGTACTAGCACCTTGTGAGAGCATAGAGGTGCTCAAAAGGTACTAATTAGGGTCTAAAGAGATCAAATAAATTTTCACCGAACCTGATATTGGTTCAAAGGTTAATTCAGTCTCAACTTTCTTTATCTCAAAACAGTTTTTGAAGTAATAAACAATTGAGATATTTAGTCTTTTTTGGAGGTATTAATTCCTTATGAGATTCAATCCATTGAAGATTAGGTAATGAAATTGCAAGTTACTCCGAGTATGTCAGATAAGTATTTGATTCCAACAAAACCATATGATACAAATACTTAGTTTGAACAATTAGAATGGTCCTTCTTGACCTCGATCATGATAAAATGAGATGTATTAATGGATTACATGGTGTTAAGAATTAGTCGAAAGGGAGATGGCAGTTACCTGATTGAAGCTAAATTTATCGATTTAGCTACCAGTGACCTTTCTCGAATGGTTCCGATCGACTGAGCAGATTGATAAACGGCCTAGAAATATCGATTCTTAATTAGTTTCAGGCATAGATCTACTCCTTAAACGGTAGTATCAATCTTCTTGAGCTATCTATTGAATGATAGATTTAAAAATGATACTAATGATTGGAGAGTGTACCTTCATTGTTTTACTTGAAATACAGCTCAACCCATATGATTTCTGTTCGAAAATGGTGATCTCTGCAGCGACATTGTTGAGGAAGCCTGAAGATCTTCAGATGTCCCAAGATGGTTGTTCACTTTCCAATTCTAGATCGTTCCCCTTTTCTTTCTATTTGTTTATTGCATTCCTTTTTTGTTTGTTTTGTTTTAGTTCATTTTTTCCCTGATTTTATGGGCTTTGGTATTTGGGGCCAGCTATTTGTGTACATTTTAGTAGTTTATAATATCTGACCCAATTGGCCTTTTAAGTTTTTTAAAAAGAAATTATCATTCTTCTAGATAAAAGAGTTCCCATGGAAATTAGAATAATTTTAAACTATAATTAATATTGTTTCACTTGGTTTCAATATATCGATGTCACGATTCGAAATCAGGCCATGATGGCGTCCACTATAACCCCCCAAGTGTACAAGCCTAACCCAAAAAAGATGCAAAAGAAACAATTTAAATAATATTAATAAGGATAAGTGCAAGTAGAATGGGGTATATATATACAGAATAAGCCATGTAATAATTTTGTAATATGATACAAAATGTACAAAACTGGCCCAAAAGTGACCAAGAAGACAAACTAACACAAGAACCAATTCAGAGACATGGTGTTACCTATACATTAGCTACTAAGTACAAAAAAGTCATATATGAGTCCGTACAAAAGGACAACAACAAATGAGTGAACGCAAGGAGCTCACTACAATCTAAGTACGTGACAACCACGGGAGATCCAACACTCACTGGGGGTGACTCATATCGGGAGCTTCATCAGTAAAAGATACACAAGTGCAATATGAGTACCAAAACACGGGGTACTCATTAGGCATCATAGACCGACTGAGCTCAGAAATATCAAATATATAGAAGGAGCACGATGATACTAGTAAGTAAAGGGAAATTCTAAGATATTCTAACAATACGATAGAGAACATACAAATAATATCAAGATTCAGTCATAAGCTACACATAACTCACAAGGCAACCAACACGCACAAAGACCAAAGCACATAGTCATCCAATGAAAATCACCAAGTAAGGAAAGCCATAAGCCCGGAAGAAACATTGAGCCACCTGGAATGATACTTCAAGCTTAATCGAATAGTAATAACCCGGATAGATATATCCACGAACCCCAGGGATGACACGTCGAGCTTACCAATAACCCAGATAAACGCATCAATGGGCCGCCCAGGATGATACATCGAGCTTACCAACAATGTAAATAGAAATAGTAGAATGTAGCCCGAGCCTAAGCCAATGGGCCGCCTGGAATGGTACATAAGGCTCATCAGAGTAAAAGCGACTGAAAACACCAGCAATGAAGTAAATGGGCATTTTTCAGCCTCCCCCATTCATGATAGTTCCCAAGGACTACCAATTTGTTCATTTAAAGCATTCGTTTTACCAAAACAAGACCTTCACTAATTGTCATCAATCAAGACAATAATACCTCAAATATCTTCACAATCAATTCACATCACACACATATAACCGGGTATAATATCCATCACACCATGAGAGTACTAACCTTGAATTCCTGCCAGTCCAAGCTCACGGCCTCGGGCCCAACAATTTAATAAATAACCAAAATCACAACTCAAGGCACCACAATATCAACCAAATCAATCAAACACAATACTTTCCTAAGTTTCACGCCACCTAAGCGCAACGTCTAAGGATACTACCAAAACAAACACAAGGATCACCTAAACTAAGGCTCCTTGGACTAAAACTGCGTTAATCAACCAACTTATGGACATAACTATACAAGGATCAATAAATCCTAACACAACCTAAGGTTCCAACCTAATCATGCAACACTACTCAAATGTAGATAATCTAACTAAGCCAAGTCTAAGAACAAGGAAGCCATAACCTACCTCAAGGCCGAAACTGAACATGAACTCAGTCACTTTTCCCTTATGTAGAGCCTCGGACTGCTGCCAAACTATAAAGAATAGAATGAGCAAGTCAATATGGGACTAATGATACCCATATCACTAAAATTAATTTCGGACTAGAATTGGGTAAAATATTGACCCTCGAATCGACAATACATAATTATGAAACAAACACCGTCATTATGTTCCCCTCGGATTGGGATCACATGCATGAAAGATGGGCGAAAATGGAGCTCAATTCGGACCTCAAATGGCCAATTAAGCTAACTTTAAAGATACTAAATTCAAGAATTTGAGGTCAAAAAAGGGACTTCATTGCGGAATTAAATCCATAAAAGAGTAGAGAAGAGTCAGAGGAATAAATTCACCTTTAAAGCATTGAAAATGGTGAAGAATTGCATAAATTAACCAAACCCCGATCCCATTCTCAATGCCCCTACCGCCTTCATGGACTTGATGACACGAGTATTCAGGACGTATCTTGATATGATCGTCATTGTGTTCATAGATGATATTCTTGTATACACACGGAGCAGGAGTGATCATAAGCAACATTTGAGGATTGTGTTCTAGACTTGAGAGATCAGCGGCTTTATGCCAAGTTCTCAAAGTGCGACTTTTGGCTGGAGTTGTAGCATTCTTGAGGCACATGGTGTCCAAGGATAGCATCATGGTAGATCCGGCAAAGATTGCGGCCATTCGTGGTTGGGCTAGGTCCACTTCAGTGACTGAGGTTCGGAGCTTCATCAGTTTGGCAGGCTACTACAGACGATTTGTGGAGGGTTTCTCCACTATTGCAGCACCTTTGACCCGATGAACCCTCCTTGATGTTCTGTTTGAATGGTTTAAGGAGTGTGAGTTGAGCTTTCAGATGCTCAAGGAGTTGTTGACTACTTCTCATGTATTCACTCTTCTAGTCGAGGGCGAGGACTTCACAGTCTATTGTGACGCATCCAGCATTGATTTGGGTTGTGTATTGATGCAACAGGGTCGGGTTAATGCTTTCGCATCGAGGCAACTTAGGCTACATGAGCGCAACTACCCCACTCATGACTTGGAGTTGGCGGCTATAGTTTTTGTTCTTAAGATCTGGAGGCACTACCGGCACGGAGTTCGTTGTGATATCTACACTGATCACAGGAGCCTTATGTACATCATGAGTCAGAGGGATCTTAATTCGAGACAGCATCGTTGGATTGAGCTTCTGAAGCGACTATGACCTCTTTATTCTCTACCATCCGGGAAAAGCAAATGTGGTAGCGGACGCGTTGAGTCAAAAGGTAGTGAGTATGGGTAGTCTAGCCTTCTTATCTACTGTGGAGCGACCTTTAGCTTTAGACATTCAGTCATTAGCTAATCGGATGATATGATTGGATGTTTCAGATTCTAGGCATGTCTTAGCCTATGTGGGAGTTCAGTCCTCTCTACTTGATCAGATCTGCAGCCGCCAGTTTGAGGATGAGGCCTTGGCGTGGCACTTCGAGATCGAGTGTTAGAGGGTGCACCTGATCAGGTTACCTTAGATTCAGATGGGGTTTTGAGGTTTGTAGGCCATATTAGTGTCTCGAGAGTTGGGGGTGTGATTCGAGAGAAGGCCCAAAATAGTCACTCATCTTTGGGTTAAGATTCAAAGTCATCCTTGAGTTTTCACATGGAGCACTAATAGTCCCTCATGTTTGCAATATTGGTGCACTTTTGGTCCTCCCCTAAACTTTTGCCTTTTTTTAACATTAATTATATTCATAATTTTATGTAAGGAATGTCTCATCGTCTTTTTATATATTTAGTAGAAATGATAAGTCTATGTGAGAGAAAGTGAGAAGAACACCTTGTTCTATTCAGTATAAATATTAATGCAGCTAAACTAAGAACATTTTAACATATGACATTGCAAGAAAAGAAAAATTTATATTATTGTACGTGAAATCGTCGTGATGAACCTCTCGACTTTACCTGCAATACGATTTCTACTAAACAAAATAAGGTGTGTTTTTTCTCACAATCTCTCACATAGAGTTATTATTTCTACTAAATATATAAAATGACGATTAAACATTCCATACATAAATTATGAATAAAATCAATGTTAAAAAATAGGCAAAATTTTGAAGGAGAACCAAAAGTGCACCAATATTGCATGAGGGACTATTAATGCTCCATGTGATAACTCAAGGATGACTTTGAGTCTTAACCCAAAGATGATGGACTATTTTGGGCCTTTTCTCGTGTGATTCAGTTGATACTCTGTGAGGCCCATCATTCTAGATATTCTATTCATTTGGGCACCGCAAAGATGTATCGTGACTTGAGGTAGCATTATTGGTGGGCCGACATGAGGAGAGATATTGCAGACTATGTGTCTCGTTGCTTGAGTTGTCAACATGTGAAGGCCGAGCACTTGAGACTTGGTGGTGAGTTTCAGAGATTACCTATTTCAGAGTGGAAATGGGACCGCATCACCATGGACTTTGTGGAAGGGTTGTCTCGAACTTCTAGAGGTGTTAATAGTATTTGGGTCATTGTTGATCGATTGACCAAATCAGCACACTTCCTCCATGTTCAGTCTTCATTCAGTGTTGAGAGGTTAGCCCGTATCTACATTCAGAGGTGGTTTGTCTTCATGATGTGCATGTCTCCATTAGATCGGGGTGCTCAGTTTACTTCTAGATTTTGGAGGATTTTTCAAGATGAGTGGGGCACCCACATTGATCTAATCACAGCTTTCCACCCACAAACAGATGGTCAGTCGGAGCATACGATTCAAATTCTTGAGGATATGTTGCGAACTTGTGTTTTGGAGTTCGAAGGTCAGTGGGATCAGTTCTTGCCTTTGGCGGAGTTTGGATACAACAATAGCTACCATTCTAGCATCCAAATGGCCCTGTTCAAGGCCTTTTTATAGTAGGCGTTATCACTCTCTGGTTGGTTGTCTTGAATCTACAGAGCCCAGACCGCGTGGTACAGACTTGATTCAGGAGGCGTTGGAGTAGGTAAGGGTGATTCAGGATAGACTTCGGAAAGCTCAAAGTAGGCACATGAGTTATGTTGATTGTAGGCGGCGGTCTTTGAGGTTTTCAGTTGGTGGTAGAATCTTCCTCTATGTGTCACCCATGAACGGCGTGATGAGATTTGGGAGGCGGGGTAAACTTAGCCCCAGGTATATTGGGCCTTTTAAGATCCTCCGGATAGTTAGAGACGTTGCATATGAATTAGCTTTGCCTCCGATGTTCTCAGTTATCCACCCAAACTTTCATGTTTCGACGTTGCACCGGTATGTTCCTGATGAGTCACATGTGCTTCAATATGATGCAGTAGAGTTGGATGATCGCTTGACTTTCATAGAGGAGCCAGTTGCCATTCTTGCCAGAGATGTCCGACGATTGTGTTTGAGAGCCATTCCTGTGGTTAAGGTACGTTGGAGGTATCGTCTAGTTGAGGAGGCTACCTAGGAGACCGAGCATGATATGCGGGAGTAGTTCCCAGGCTTGTTTGAGCCTTCAGGTACTTCTTCACTCTTACCTTCGCGGACGGAAGTCCTTTTTAGTAGTGGATGTTGTAATGACCTTCAACTCAATTTTGTGTTCATGCCTCATGTTTTTAGTTTAGAGCTTTCATATAGCAATCCCAAGTCATTTATGACTTGATGGGACTGATAGTTTGATCACCTGGTCGTTCTTTTGGTATTTATGCGCGTGTTAGTGTTTTGGGAGCTTTTGGACCTTAAACGGTCAGTTTTGATCAAAAGTTCAGGAAGATGACCTTGAAATTCAATTCTAACAATTCCATCAGCTCTAGAAGGGTCATTTTAGGCTAGTAGTATTATTTGCACGACACTCGAGGCTTTCAGTGCGGGTCTGTGCGATTAAGCGTTTTAACTTTCAAGTTGAAGCCTAAGTTTGACTTTAGTCAACATTCTGACTAAACAAGCTCGGATGAGAATTCCGTCAACGTGGTTAGCTCCAGAATGTCGATTTTAGTCTAGAACGACCCTTCGTTTAATTCCCGAGGCTTCTGGGCTAATTTCAAGTCACCTCGTGGATTTTTGCTTAAAATAGAAATTGGGTGTGGGACCCACTTTTTATCAAAACGACCTCGAAGGGTAATTTTGATGGTTCTGTTGAGTCCAGCATGTTGTGTTTGATGGGGTACATAGTTCATTTCAGTGCACGGGGTTCTGAACGAGTCCAGGGCACCCCGTCGAAATTTTGGAGGCCAAGCCCTTTGTTGTCAGCTGAGGCATCGCGGTCGCGCGCCTGGCCTCGCAGTCGCGAAGGGCTGGCCCCTGGGCTTCGCGTTTGCACGCGGGCTGCCGCTTTCGCGACTGGCTGGCCTCGCATTCGCAACGGCTGGCCTCTATATTCATAGCTATTGTTCTAGCATCTCCACAGTGTAATTAGAGGTTTTGTATGCTTGGGTGTATGGTTATCTGGGTGGTTACTTTGTCTTCTCCTTCTTTGGGTCAGATTATTTGGGTTCTCCCTTGATGAGTATGCGTTGTCTAAAGATCGGGTTTTTGTATCTTAATGTTTTTTGGAGCATTATGTTAAGAGCATGAAATTTTACTAAGATTAGTGATGGTTTTGTGCATTATGACTTATGAGTGTTTGGTGATTGGATCTGTCTTCACTCCTGGTTTTAGGAGGTATTAGTTCAAAATTTCTCGTGATTATGAGGAAAAAATATTTGTCCCAATGGTTGTGTTATGGTTTAAAGAGTTTCAATTCAAGTTTGGTCCATGGGTTAGTCCGTGGCTTGGTAATCACTCCTGGTTTGCAATTGTTTGGAAGTTAAGTTCTTGGTAGTTGATCCTGATGGAATGGTCCTAAGAATGAGTTCACTTGGAGAAGAAAATACCAATTTTGGAAATTATGCATCAGCCTCTTGATAACATCGAGTATTCTTCTTTCTGTTCTTTATGTTTGAGGACAAACATGATTATAGTGGTTGATAATGAAATGACCCTAAAGGTCATTTCTGAAAAAATTTGGAAAATTATTGTTTTACCCCTCGATAGTTGCCCCGTGTCTTGTTTGATCAGTTTACAAAGTTGGTTTTGAAATTTGTGTATGAAATTGTGCTTTTTGGAAATTTTAGAGTTGTGGAGAGTTAAAATTGTTAAAAGTAGTTTTTGGTAACAACCGTAGCTACGAGTCTAAAAATGCAATTCTGTCAGTTCCATCAGGTCCAAAACGTGACTTTTGGGTTAGTAAGACTATTGGCTCGGGTCTTGAGGTATTTAGATGAGTTTTGGAAGAGTTTTTGAGTTTTGAAAGTTAAAAGCATCAGATATTTAACCAAAGTCAACATTTGGTGATAGAAAGCTCGGATGGAATTCTGACAGTTCTGTTAGCTCTGGAATGTGGTTTTTGGTCATAATTCAGAGTTACGGGTGTGGCAATGTGTTTTCTAAAGAAATTTGGTACTAATGGTTATTTTGGAAGCATGAGTAGAGGATCAATAAGGTCATGATATTTCGTTGGCATCAGATTTTTTCTATTTCACTTGTCGGATTATGGTGAATATGTTGGATTTTGATGAGTCAAGTAGGTTTCGAGTTGTGTTGGTGATCAAAAGCATACATCGTATGCAGAAAGAAGTCAAATAGATGGGAATCAGATAACTAGAGACGTTTTAATTGTGGATACCAGGGGGAGTATTTTTTTTTTATAATCGAGAAATCCGTCTGTAACCCGCCCTTTGGACCAATCACAGCCTTCTAAACTCAGTGGATAATGGGCTAGCCCCCCCTCCACCCTTATTCACTTAAATATCGGGCTTCACTTTGCATGGTGTGGGGCTCAAACATGTGACCTAAGCCACAAATCCTCCACCTTTTGCCACTCGAGCTAGGCCTTGGGGGCCAAGGAAGAAGTATTTTGAGTAAGACAAAGCAGAATTTGGGGTAGTTAGGGTATAGTAGCAGCACTGCATGTGCGAACATTGTTGAGAGTGCTTGTATGAGATCTATCATGGGGAATTGCAGTTTCTTGACACTCTTGGTATTCATCTTATCATTGAGGACATGTTTCAGCTATGTGTGTTTGATTTGGAGGGCCATTGGACCTAGAGTTTCCGTTTTCAGGGGTTGTCTACAATCATAGCTATTGCTCCAGCATCTTGACAGTGTAATTAGAGATTCTGTATGCTTGGTTCCAGCATCATTGAGGACATGTTTCAGCTATGTGTGTTTGATTTGGAGGGCCATTGGGCCTAGAGTTTCCGTTTTCAGGGGTTGTCTACAATCATAGCTATTGTTCCAGCATCTTGACAGTGTAATTAGAGATTATGTATGCTTGGGTATATGGTTAACTGGGTGGTTACTTTGTCGTCTCCTTCTTTGGGTCAGATTAGTTGGGTTCTCCCTAGATGAGTACGTGTTGTCTAAAGATCATGTTTTTGTAGCTTAAAGCTCGTTGGGGGATTATGTTAAAAGCATAAAATTTACTAAGATTGTTGATGGTTTTGTGCATTATGAGTGTTTGTTGGTTGGATCTGTCTTCACTCCTGGATTTAGGAGGTATTAGTTCAGAATATCTCGTGGTTATTTGGGAAAAAGATTCATCCCGATGGTTGGGCTGTGGTTTAGAGAGTTTCAGTTTAGGTTTGGTTCATAAGTTAGTCCGTGACAAGGTAATCCCTCCTGGTTTGTAGATTTTCAATTTTAATTTAGATGTTCAGTTCTTGGTTATTGATCTTAATGGTATGGTCCTAACAATGAGTTCACTTGGAGAAGCAAATACCGATTTTGGAAATCATGCCTCAGCCTTTTGATATCGTCGAGTATTCTTCTTTCTTTTTCTTTATGTTGGAGGACAAACATGATTTTTAGTGGTAGATAATGTAATGATCCTGAAGGTCATTTTTGAAATTTTTGAAAAATTATTGTTTTACCCCTCTCGATAGTTGCCCTGCGTCTTGTTTGATCAGTTCACGAAGTTGGTTTTGAAATTTGATGGTAAAGTTGTGATTTTTGGAAGTTTTAGAGTTTTGGAGAGTTAAAGTTGTTAAAAGTGGTTTTTGATAACAATCAGAGCTACGAGTCTCAGAATGGAATTCCATCAGTTCTATCAACTCAAAAGCGTGACTTTTAGGTTAGTAGGACTATTGGCTCAGGTCTTGAGGCATTTAGATGAGTTTTGGAAGAGTTTTTGTGATTTGAAAGTTGATAGCATAAGATAGTTGCCAAAGTCAACATTTGTCGATAGCAAGCTCAAAAATGGAATTCCAACAATTCAATTATCTCCGGAATGTGGTTTTTGGTCTAGATATATTGTTGGTTTGGGTCCCAAGGCTTTTGGTTTGACTTTGAGCCATTAGACAAAATGCGGAGAAAGTTAAGGCTGAAGTTTGATTTTAGTCAACGTTGAAGTTTAAAAGGTCATTTTCGAGTTTTGATGATTCCACTAGAGAATGGTGATATTTGGTCTAGTTGAAGGCTTGGTTTAGTTCCCAAAACTTTTGGATGAGCTTCATGTCATTATTTGGAAATTTGGAGATTCTTAAGTTAAAGTTGAATTTGGTCAGCATCGGGTTAAGGTGATCTAGTTTGGGTCTTTTGATGATTTCATTGAATCCGAAATATCATTTCCAAGCTAGAAGCACATTTGGTTTGTGTTCAGGAGGTTCTAGATGAGTTTTGGGTGACTTTTTAAGCTTTTTGGGTGCTTTGTCGTTGTTTCAACAATTTGTGTCTACTAAAAGGTTCGTTATTAGTTTTAAAGATTGAAAAATTATTCCGAAACTTCTCAAATTTTGAGCATGAATTATAGGAATGATCTGCAAACTTTGGTGCATTTTTCGCTAAGTTGAGATTGGACTTTTATCGCGATATATAAACTAATTGTTCACCGAGCAGAAATGATATTTGACTGAGCAAACGAGTACGGAATTGAGTTTCCATTGAACAAGCAGGTCCGTATCATTATTTAAGACATTTAGGAGAAAGAATCGGGTCATTTAGCTATCGTATGAGGAAGTTACAGGTCTTTTAGTGAAAATTTAAATTGCTGGTGCGCTGGTATAAATACTCTTGTAGCGGTATTTAAATTTCAGACTGTGTTCATTTGGTAATTTGAGCATATTGGGAGTTCTAGAGCTCGGAATGGAGTGATTGTTGCGACATTCTTCTCGATTTAATATGGGGGTTAGTATGCAATCCTCATTTCAACTTTCTCTCATGATTTCTTCATGTGATTTTCTTTCCTTATTCGTGTATTTCTTGGGGGAAATTGGGTTTTTATCGAACTGGACTCAAGTTTTGATGAACAATGTATATTTAGGATCCTTATGTTATGGGTAAACTGATTTTGACATAAACCTAGTGATTCATCAATTATTTTCATCATATTAACCACGTATAAGCTTGAGAATTTGAATTTTTCCTAATAAAATTTAAGTTTGATAAATTGAGGATTTCCAGGTCGATTTTAACTCCGTTTTCAATGACCCTAGCCCTCGTGATTGACTTTTTGGATTGTTTCGGACCTGATTTTCAAAATCACATTATGAGTGTTGTTGTTCATATTTTCTAATGGGTATTCTATATTTGATTAGTTGGTATGGATTTTGTGGCTCGACGTGAAGGGAAAACTCAAGTACAGGGGTGATTGATTGTATGTTTGAGGTAAGTGGACTTTTTGACCCTTTGTTAAGTATATAGAATCTTGTATTCCTTATTGCATGTGTTAGGGAGTAATGGGAAGTGATGAAAGGTTTGATATTTGTGGTCACATATTCATATTGAGTGATTCTAATGATGAAGGAGAAAATAAAAAGGCAACTTGATGGTATAATGATGTGTGATGTGTTGTGGGTGATTTGAAAGATTATATTGATTCATCATTAATGATGTATCATGATTGTATTGATATGGATTGTGTATTGATATGAAAATTGTCATCTTCTCATTGTTGTGTGAACATGCCTATTGTGTTATGCCGATGGAAATGGTTCCACTGATTGATGATTATGCCGAGGGAAAATGGTCTCACGTGTGTACAAGCCAAGTCTAGTAGAGCCTCGAGGATCGGTGCAAAAATGTCATTTACTTATCTTCGAGAGGCTATGGTGACTTTTAAGAAAAACCTTCACTTCTTGACTCTCTACTGTGCGTCCTTGGTCCGATCTGATTCCTATAGTTTCATTCCATTCTTTCACTATACTAGTGACTCGTGCTTGGTTCTTCGTGCGTGCAATTAGGATGTCAGCATATGATTTTGGTGATGGATCTAGTACTAACGCGGAAGTGATAGACTTATGAAAAGGATGTGTGGTCAGACTTGGAATGTTCTGCAATTCGAAGAGATTGAGTAAGGTTATAGTTCAACAATGCATTTTGACGATATTTGAATGGTAAGGGTGAACAATGAGGGAATGCATGAACATCTTATCTTCTATGGTTAGTTATTTAGCAAGGAAGAGAATTCTAATGGTTTAAGTGTTAAAATACGACTGCTTCAGCATTACCTGTGTTCCCTTGTTTAAAGTCATGAAGTGTGTTACTTTTGCTATCGACCTGGTCTATGAAAGGGTGCATATCGCTTTGGGCTAGAGGCTGAACAGATTTGGTAATGTATTGCAGTTACTTAAGAGGTAAAATTGTATGGGCTATCTGGGTACGATTTTTTCGGTGGGTATGATGTGTTTTAGTGCTGGATCTAGCAGATTTCACGATCTGGTACTAGTGATAAATGGAAATAGACATATCGATTATTCAGTGTGATTCCTAACTACATAAGGAACTATTAGTTGTTTCACCTATTAGGGAAAGAGGAGGTTCGATGTTGCATTTATGTTTGAGGAACCAACTGGTAGTTACTACGGACGCTTGAGTTAGCCATTGTTGATAAGGAAAATTATAGTGGTAGATCTTTGGTTAGGTATTAATGTGTTTAGGTTGTGAAGTGTATTTCGAGAATCTAATTGGGGACTGCTGATTTCATTTATGAGCCAAAAGGAGTGGATTGATATTGAGATGGTAAAGAAAGTTCCAGTGAGTATACTTGTGTGAAGGCAATTGAGGATGTTAGTAAGAAAGTGCATGTAGAAATTGGTTAATTCATAGGATTTGGCTGGTATATCTTGGGTTTGAAGTATCATATCAATGGTAAGATCAACTATGTGGGATGATGGGGCTTTGTTTTACTTGTTCAGATTATATCAATGGTAAGATCGACTATAGGGTCACGTGTTCATCAAATGGGTAAAAAAAATTCGGGTAAGATTTGAGAAAGAAGTCTACAGACGTTCGGCTTAAGTGTGGTGAGAAGTTCTTTTGTGGTTTCGAGTTTGGTAACTGGTATAGTTGGATTTCTAACGAAGGATATGGTTAGGCCAATGGAGAGGTGGTCAATGATAAGCTAAGATATGTGATTTCATAAAATCTTCAAGGTATAGGATAATGTCGATTGATAAGGGGATTGGTTTACATGGTTTGAATCAGAATTCAAGTTTTTCATTGAAAGTCTACATTCGTGGCAGTAGGTTTTGTCAAGGTATGGATTGGTGAGGTGAGAAATGATTGGTCGTGTTGATTAGTGAGCATTTGGAAGGACTTGTGCATGGCTTAAGTAATAGAATTTATTACTTTTGATTGCTAAAGGGCCTAATGAAGTGCTTCGCTTGAAGTTTATGGTTTAGAGTATGATGTAAAATGTTATGAGTTTTTGGTCAAAGGATAGGATTGGTAAATGAGTTAGAGAAAGGAACAACAGCCTTGTATATTGAAGAGTTCAAAGTATTTGGAATTGTGTCACAAGTAAAATTTAAGAAATGTGAAGAGATAAAACATCACATAAAAATTTGGTTCAAAGTTGAAGGTTGTATGAATTTTTGCCGTGGAGTTCAGATATATCTATGCAAGGTGGACTGGTTCGGCACAGACTTATGAAGGGTTTATCAACGATTTTTTTGAAGATTTATTTTTGGTTTGGCTGACAAATAGTGATTTATGGGAGATTCGGCATTTTTATGTTGGGTTGGATTGTTCAAAATATGGTAGGTGATTTATGGGTGCATTATAGGAAGGACTTATAGTTCTACATGGTTATTGAGGATTTTGAGCTGCTACCTGGTTGATGGGAACTACACAAACTATTATGATGAGTTACAGACACTTTGTGGCGAATAAAGGTTATGTGCTTATAGTATACAAAATTCTTGGGCAGATCAAGGGTTTATCTACAATTTGGCATGAGTACGCAATTGTTTGAATGGCAGTTGAGGCATGGCATGTGTAGGGTTGCATGTAGTCGATATTGGTTTCTGATTCAATAGATTTAGCTTGATGGAAAAGTACTATTAGATTTGGAATTAATACTATCAGCCTTGGGTAGGACCAGTTTCAGACATAGAATGCTTATAGTAGGCTTGGGACGGATAGAAATATTTCTTTTGAGAAAAAGAGGAATCATAATTTAGAGTTACGGGGTGTGACAATGTGTTTTCCAAGGAATTTTGGTACTAATGATGATTTTGGAAGCATAAGCAGAGGATCAAAAAGGTCATGATATTTCGTTGGCATCAGATTTTTTTTTATTTCAGTAGTCGAATTATGGAGAATATGTTAGATTTGATGATTCAAGTAGGTTTTGAGTTGTGTTGGTGATCAAATCAGATATCGTATGCAGAGAGAAGTTAAGTAGGTGGGAATCAGATAACTGGAGAGGTTTTAATTGTGGATACCAGAGAGAATTTTGGGCAGTTAGGGTATACTAATAGCACTGCATGTGTGAACATTGTTGAGAGTGCTTGTATGAGATCTATCATGGGGAATTGCAATTTCTCGACAGTCTTGGTATTCACCTTGTCGTTGAGGACATGTTTCAGCTATGTGTGTTTGATTTGGAGGGCCATTGGGCCTAGTGTTGCCATTTTCAGGGGTTGTCTACAATCATAGCTATTGTTCCAGCATCTCGACATCGTAATTAGAGGTTATGTATGCTTGGGTGTATGGTTAACTGGGCGGTTACTTTGTCATCTCCTTCTTTGGATTGATTAGTTGGGTTCTCCTTTGATGAGTACGCGTTGTCTAAGATCAGGTTTTTGCAGCTTAAAGCTCGTCGGAAGATTATGCTAAGAGCATAAAATTTTACTAAGATCAGTGATAGTATTGTGCTTTATGAGTGTTTGGTGGTTAGATCTGTCTTCACTCCTAGTTTTAGGAGGTATAGTTCAGAATTTCTCATGATTATGTGGGAAAAGGATTCGTTCCGATGGTTGTGTTGTGGTTTAGAGAGTTTCAGTTAAGGTATCACTCCTGGTTTGCAGAATTTTCAATTTTTGTTTGGAAGTTCAATTCTTGTTGTTGTCCTGATGCTATGGTCCTAAGAATGAGTTCACTTGGAGAAGCAAATACCGAATTTGGGAATTATGCCTCAGCCTTTTGGTAACGTCGAGTATTCTTCTTCATTCTTTTTCTTTATGTTTGAGGACAAATATGGTTTTTAGTGGTGGATAAAGTAATGACCCTGAAGGTCATTTTTGGAAATTGATACCCCTCCCGATAGTTGTCCCGAGTCTTGTTTGATCAGTTTACGAAGTTGGTTATGAAATTTGATTGTAAAGTTATGATATTTGGAAGTTTTAGAGTTTTGGAGAGTTAAAGTTGTTAGAAATGGTTTTTGGTAACAACCAGAGCTGCGTTTCTCATAATGGAATTCCGCCAGTTCCATCAGCTCTGACTTCTGGGTTAGTAGAACTATTGGCTCAGGACTTGAGGTATTTAGATGAGTTTTGGAAGAGTTTTTGTGTTTTCAAAGTTGAAAGCAGCACATAGTTGACCAAAGTAAACATTTGGTGACAACAAGCTCAGAATAAAATTTTGACAGTTTCTTTAGCTCCGAAATGTGGTTTTTGGTCTAGATGTATCGTTGGATTGAGTCCCAAGGCTTTTGGTTTGATTTTGAGCCATTAGACGAGATGCGGAGAAAGTTAAGGCTAACATTTGACTTTAGTAAACGTTTGAAGTTAGAAAGGTCATTTTCGAGTTTTAATGATTCCAATAGGTCTAAATGGTGATATTTAGTCTAGTTGAAAGTTTGGTTCAGTCCCAAAACTTTTGGAGGAGTTTCATGTCATTATTTGAAAATTTGGAGATTCTTAAGTTAAAGTTGAATTTGGTCAACATTAGGTTTAGGTGAGCTTTGTTTGGGTCTTTTGATGATTTCATTGAGTCCGAAATGTCTTTTCCAAGATAGAAGCATATTTGGTTTGTGTTCGGGAGGTTCCGGATGAGTTTTGGGTGAGTTTCTAAGCTTTTTGGGTGCTTTGGCGTTGTTTCAGCAATTTGTGTCAACTAAAAGGTTCCTTATTTGTATTAAAGATCGAAAAATTATTCTGAAATTTCGAGCATGAATTATAGGAATGATCTGCGAAAATTGGTGCATCTTCACTAAGCCGAGATTGGAATTTATCGCGATATATGAAATAATTGTTTACCGAGCAAAAATGATATTTGATTGGGCAAACGAGCATGGAATTGAGTTTCAATTGAACAAAAAGGTCTGTATCATTATTTAAGACATTTAGAAAAAAGAAACAGGTCATTTCGCTATCGTATGAGGAAGTTACGGCTCTTTTAGTGAAAATTTAAGTTGCTGGTGCGCTGGTATAAATACTGTTGTACAGGTATTTAAATTTCAGACTGTGCATTTGGTAATTTGAGCATATTGGGAGTTCTAGAGCTCGGAATAGAGTGATTCTTGAGGCATTCTTTTCAATTTAATATGGGGGTTAGTATCCAATCCTCATTTTGACTTTCTTTAATGATTTCTTCATCTGATTTTCTTTCCTTATCCGTGTATTTCTTGGGGGGGGGGGGGAATTGGGTTTTTATCAATTTCGACTCAGTTTTTGATGAAAAATGAGTATTTATGATCCTTATGTTATGCGTAAACTGATTTTGGCATAATTCATCAATTATTTTCATCATATTAACCGCGTATAAGCTTGAGAATTTGGGTTTTTCTTGTTAAAGTTAAAGTTTGATAAATTGAGGATTTCAAGGCCGATTTTAACTCCGTTTTCGATGAAATTTCATGGTTGAACTTTCCTAAGCATGGGTCAGATATGTTTTAGGAAATATTTAGGTTTGAGTCGGAGTTTCGGATCCAAGTTTTGGGGGTTTTCTCATGTACTTGTGTTTTAAGTGATTAGAGTTTTGAGCATGATTTCAACTCATTTTTCAATGTGGTTTTCACTAATGAGTTACAAACTCTTTGTGTATCATGATTTTATTTTATTTTTTTGATGACAAGGGAAACCACAGCCGCTACCCTTTGGGTGAGCACAGGGTAAAACCCTCGCTCCCATGCAATAGCTCGCAAACCACATAGGAGAGGTAACCCGCACTAGGCAAGCCTGGTGTGACGAGCTCGACCCAGAAGGCAAACCCCTTGCTTTCGCTGGCAAGGGGTTTCGAATCTCGAGGATTGGCTCTTGGGTTAAGGTCAAAGTTAGATATTGAATCGTTCTAGAGGGTAAGTGCTCGAGTTCCTAGTTGAATCTCGAGTTAGTGTCGAAGGGTCTCGAGGTTTGGGTCTCGAGCCTTGGGTCAGGATCAAGTTTTAGGCGTCATGTCCTAGGTCCTAGGTCAAGACCGAGGGTTGGGGCTTAGATCCTAGGTCTCAAGGCTCGAATCTTGAGTTAGGGTTAGATTTTGAGTCAGGTTAAGAGTCTTGGTTCAGGGTTGAGACTCGAGTAGGAGTCCTGAATTAGAGTTTGGTCCAATTAGATGGTTTCCTCCTAATGAGAATATCCTTAAGAGAAACATTGATGCTTCTTTTGACCTTACTTTGGTAGGAGCGAGTCAGACATGCTAGTTCGTGATTCTCATGGAAACTTCATGAGAGGTCGCTCTGATGGTTAGATACGCTGCATGACTCCCTTTTGGTTGAGGCTTTGGGTGTTCGAGAAGCACTAAGCTCGCTAAAGGAAAAATTTTCATCAATAACAATTATTGTGGAGATTGAAAAGTCTTTGAGTTAAACAAGCATCAGAAAAATCTTACAACAACTCTTAGTTTTTTTTTTGATATTATTAATCGAGATTGTATAGCACTCATGTGTGGCTTTACTTCTATTTCCTCGTCTTTTGTTAAAAGACCAGCGAACCAATGTGCCCATTAGCTAGCTCGGGCTTTGGGTTCTATGTTTGGTTAAACCCCATCTTTAATTCATGATCTACTAAACATTCCTTTGATTAATAATTGATTAGAATGCCTTTTTCAGAAGAAAAAAGATGTAATGTATCTCATACATCAAAAACCTAATGCATATTTGAGACAAATGAATCCATACACCAGCATATCAATAGTAAAACAATTGAATTTATGCCATGTTAAACAATGATAATGGTTGTTCAGACATTTGATGATTGCTTTTCCTTGTGGATAGAACTCCATTCTAACATATAGACATACCTTCTACAGATTCTCCAATTTTTTCACGCGGCTCCACCAGATGTCAGGTTCTCCATGTTGATAGATCACCTTCTCCACGTCCCAGCTAGCTCCACCTTTCTAACATGCGTGAATAACTTTGCATGTCTCATCTCATATAAGGATCGTCACCATTCAAAAGAGGAGAAGTCTTCAACATGATTAACAACAAGACAGAATCAGCTTGAGATCGCAGGCTAGTTGCTTCCAATAATTTAGAGTGCTGGATGATCTCAGATGATATACATTAGCAATTCAATACGGTATAGTGCTCATGAACTAATAGAAAGCTTGAAACTTTTTCATATGCAAGTGATCTAATACACAGCGAAGAGGTTTCCACCAAACTAGGTCCATCTGATAATGTCATTACCAGCATTATACAAATGAATGGATCCTTATGTTTAAGCAGATGAGACCAGAAAAACGTTAATTGAATATTGAATATGGATTTCAGTCAAGTGGTTCTTTTCTGTTGTGATAAATATCCAAAGTTTACCTCACTAACCCATGGTAGTTGAGTATTCTAAGAAAAGATTAATCATACCTAAATCATGGAATGTGACAGATACAGAGTACACAGAGCATGACCCCTTCCTGATGGCTTCAAGTCAAGATACAAAAAATAACATGCAAATGGATGTGTATGTGATTATACTTTCAAAGCATTTAGGGGAATACCTTAAAAGCAGACACATGATGATGCAGGTGCAATGGAAGTCAGATGATTTTCCATGCTCTCTTTTCATAGATTATATCAACCCAAATATACTTGCTACTTTGAGTAGTACAACTATCAAAGCTTCATTTTCCATATTTTGCTTACAACAAAAACTACTCCAGCATGACATATTCACTGCTTTCTTCTCCTTCATTTCAGAAATAACAGTTAAACTACCAGATAAATGAAGATACCACTTGGTTTAATTTAAATTTCCACAGCTCAAAGCAAAGGACTTGAGTCTTGGCATTCATAAAAGATTTTGAATTTGTTTCCCCATGAGAATACCTCATAGTTTTTAACCAAAGTTTCAGGCCATGCAGAGGTGCCACTTTAAGGGCATCCCAACTTCTGAATAGAATTCCAAGATTAACCTTAACCATATTTTAAAAAGAAAGAGTAGTTTATGGAGAAAACAAATCATTTACCAGTATCAGAAAGAATGGCCCCAAATAGGGTAGAATGGATATAGGAGACTCATAAAGTTGATCCCAACTAGTCCAATATCTAGGCATGATTGATTGTTAGGAATAATTTGAGAAGGATAACAACAGAGTTGTGGCTCTGACAGAGCACGGGTTTTCCTCTTCCAGAAGTATACCAATTTGTGGAGTTCCTCTCAAATGTCATATCCCATGAGCTACAAATCAAAATCACCGCACAATGTAATCTTCATTTTTCAAGTTATTCCAAATTATGCAAGAATGTTAGGAACTTCAGTGTGACCCTCTTCCAATGGTCAAAGCAACAGCTCCCCTAAACTTGTACCTCAGCCTGGTGGTATTACCCAGAAAGAAGAAATTAATTTTCCTCCATCGTGATAGTGTTCTCTCGTCTTTGGAATGTAACAGTGCCTTCATTCCTGGTGATCTGAATTGCCTCTTCTATTGGCATAAATAACTGTCAGATCCTTCAACTGCTTCCTTCAGAAGAACTACCAAGCGACTGCACCCAACTGCTGCCAGGATATTTCTTTATCCCTTTTGCTTTCATAGCCAATCTTAGGCTGTTCGCATCGCTTCAATAACCAAAAAGATAAGATAAACTAGATGCAAGTACATAGTTTGATCTGAGATCAGGCTCGATTTTGTGGAGAATCTCCCTTATATTTTCTTCTGCGCAAGGAATATGACCATGATTCTTACAAGCACTAATGAAACTCCTCAATATCACAGAATTAGGCTCTATAGGCATGCTCCTTATAATATCATAAACTTCTTCTAATTCTCCAGAATGTCCAAACATATCCACCATGCATCCGTAATGTTCCATAGTTGGCCTGATGATATAAATACTTGCCATTTTTCAAAATATTCACGCCCTGCATCAACAAAGCCAATATGACTACAAGCATATAAGATTGCAGAAAATGATAAGTTGTCCGGCCTAAAGCCAGATTCTTCCATTCTGGCAAACAAGGACACAACTTCTTCTCCATGTCCATGATCAGCAAGACCAGAAATCATGATGGTCCAGGTCTGCAAATTTTTATCACCCATCAAATTGAATATGCGGAAAGCCTGCTGTATATGACCACATTTTGCATACATGCCTAGGAGGGCTGTTTCCAGCTCAACATGTAGTTCAATACCACTGGTAACAATGTGTGAGTGAATACATTTACCTAATCTGATATTTAGGATACGAGTACAAGCCCCCAACAAGCTAACAAAAGTGACAGAATTTGGCTTTTCATTTGCTAGCTTCATCCATTGGAACAAGAGCAGAGCATCTGAAGGCAAGTTACTGAGATATCCAGGAAAACATTGACTATTATGACTTTGAAAAGACAGACAGAAAGAAGAAACCTCACAGTAAAAGTTCAACAGGAAAAGAAAGCAAGAAAGACAATCATATTAACAGACCTCCTACACAAAAAGAGAGGTCAAGGTAGCAAATATTCGTTTGCATGCCAAAAAGGGATGAAAAGCGAACATAAAAGTCCATTAAACTGGTTCCTCTATATGGTCAGGTACAAACTATTCAACTTCTTCTACGTCTATAAAAGAATTGATTCACTATATGAAAAAAATGAGCATATCACATGTAGCGGAACTTGGCTTAAGAAATTTATAGAATTCACTTAGGTGACATCCTGAATCACACTTTTATGATATCAAATGAAAATGAATAAGACCGAAAATTATTGACAAAACGGTTGGAGACCCCTGCAGGGAGAAGAAGTAGAATCGTTGTCATTACTTTAACTAGGAGGAGCAATATCCAAATGTTCGGAGACTTCATCAGGAGAAAGTCAAGCCTGCTTATATTTTCTCTATTGTCTCCCTATTCCCTATTTATAAATGCAAAGCCCCTTATACTCTCCCATGGGAAAGACAAACTAACCACAGTATCATTATAAAGTCGTTGTCCTTCCAATATTTAATTCAAAGTTTATCTCAAAAGAAACTTAATTATTGGATTTCTCTTTATTTTTCAGGTCTAAATTGCAGATAGAATTTGACATGGGAATCCATCCATATGCAATCCGGACAACTAAACAGCAGCAGTGTTAGACTATTAGACCAAGTTACTGTCCATAATCTCGTTAGTTTAAGAATACTCACAACCATTGGAGCCATGAACTAGCTTCCTCTTTCCAAAAGTTTTGTAGGTAACAAGTCCAAAGATTGGTTTGCAAAAATTGGGTTTCAAAGCTTAGAGTTTTTATTGGACATGAATGAACATAGAGATTCCAGAAAATTTTTTTTAAAAAAAAAACTAACATGCTCTGATGTATGCAGAAGTAAACAAATACAACAGTGAGACCAGCATACCTAAATACAAGAGGATGGAGTGTTGCACGCATCTCAACCATGAAAGTTTTCCTTCTTTGTTAATTCCCCATTTCAAAGAGGGTCATCGGGACCTTTCCAAGATAAATACAGAAATCTAAGCCATGAAATTTTTCTTCATTTTTACTCCCTTATTTTTCAGGAATACATGCTCCTTTCCAATTTAAAAGAAAATTTCCATCATTGTTAATCCCTGATCTTTTAGGAGAGTATGCACCGATCGCAATCTTAAAGGCTCAACACCTTACTGATCCTTTCAGATATGAACCCTAGGCTTTGTTTAACAATCTATTGCAGTATTGCAGCAAGAAGGAAAAAGAGAAAAAGTTAGACTATTGAACAAGTTTGCAACTCCTTATTCAATCTAATATATCCAAGTAATAGTAATACTGATTTCTTCTTATGGTACAAAACAAGTATGCAAAATCGACATCTGGGATGAATTTTAAAAAGTTCACCAAGAGTATTAGATAACAGATATCTGTTCAAGAGAACCATAAATACTATGGCACCAAATTTCTGAAGCATAACGAACAAGGTTACAAGCTAGCATTGTTCATAAAAACTGTGACCTATTATGTGTCAGGCCTATCAAAAGACGATTAACCCTTACAAATTCCTCGATACTTGACTTTTCATGCTCAAAATCTACTCTATTCACTCCCATTATAATAATCATCTTAAACAACTTCAACATAATGCTATAGAATCTCGCATCCTTCACACACTTGCCGGGTTCACAAATCATAAATAATGTACTGATTCCAGAGTAATAAGTAGATACATGAAATATCTTTTAGAAGGAGAAAGAAGAAGAGAAACTGTAAAGAATAAGACAACAATTACTACTATCATGCTTGAATCACAAGTAGTTAAAGTTAGTTATATGATCCCTAATACATAGATTGTGATAATTGGGGTGTGAAATTTGCATAAAAGTAATAATTAATATGTGTTTTTGACAAATAACTGAAACAAATATACATACCAACGAACGTAAGCAGCCATCATTGAACCCCAAGAAACTATATCCCTTTGAAGCATTTCATCAAACACCTGTCTTGCAAATCTGATCACACCAAATCCAGCGTACATTCTCAAAGGGTATTGTTCACATGTAAATCTGAACCAAAACCCGACTTCACAGCCATGGAATGCAATGATCCACCAGTCCAATCATCAAACAATGCCCAGAAACCTTTAGCACAACAGGGAATGTGAATTTATCTGGTTTTAATCCGATTTTTTGAAACTGTTTAAAGAGATTCAGAGACTCTACTTGGGAATATGCTCTCATCATTGTGTTCCATGCGAAGATTGATGGAATAATGTGAGAATTATCAAAAATTGTACGGGTGAATTGGAGGGATATTGAAGAAGATAATGATACGAATTGGGAGAGACGATAGTGATCGTGATGAATGGTTGTTTTGATGAATAGAGAATGAAGTTGGCGAAGATGAATGATTGTTTTCGAACGTTGGAAAAACGACTCTATTTGGTGGGAAATCATTTGCAAGCCTTCTACTTTAAATTTTTTAATCTTAAGCCTAGACTGGTGTAGAAACGAAAGGAAGGAAAAGAAACAATAGTATAAAAGTTGAAAAACAGTAAAATATTTAAAAAGTTCGACTAAAATAGTATACGAACTAGACTTGTCATAAAGGGTTGGCTCAAGTCATGCTGGCGAAGAAATTTGATGGACTAGAGTGGGTTGACCCTTCATTTGGAAGGGACTAAAAATGCTCAATCCAACCTAACCCTAGAAGGGTCGAGGGTTGGAGCAGGCTAGCCTTCTTCTTCTTTTTTCAAATTTAAAATTCTATAATATTAAGAAAATAAGAAGATTTTCAAATTAAATATATCAAACAATGGTGTTGTTTCAGTAACACTAGCAAAAAATCTAATGTGATTAGCATGTATCTAGGATACTAGATACGCGAGATACATATATCTGGTGCGATGCATCCCAAATACGCAAGCCAGAAAAGAGAGTGGCGAGCAAGATGGGAGGGATGCGAGGGCGCAAGATTTGTCTATGTATCTTAGATACATGCAAATCCACTTGTATAGAGTGTATCTAGAACAAATTAACCTAATTTTGAGTCCATGTATCCTGAGATACATGTATCTAGACATACCAAAATTTGGTAAGATTCGTAATATTACAACATAGCATATATTTAAATAATTAGCTCATATACTAGTGAGATTGTTATAAGTTATCCTTAAATAAATAGTTTTGGCCCATGGACCGACCCCAACCCAGCCCCTATCAAGCCTCAAGGGCCAAGGACTTATATGGGTCGGGCTTATAAGCCCTAGTTTTAAATGGGCTTAAAAAATTCTATCACAACCCTACCCCAATAACGGGTTGGGTTGGGTGGCTCCATGGGCTAAGTCCATTTTGACGGCTCTAATAAGAACAATTTTCAGTAACGACTTAGGGAAAATTTTAGATATATGAATTTGAATAAATAAATGAAAGGACATTTTTAGACTTTTATGAGCTAATAAGTTTTTAACCCAAAATTAGCATTAGTTTCCTTAATATTTATTCAAGTTTTGGAAATTGCCTTCAAAATTCAAAGATTACTTTTGTTCATTTAACATAAAAATATCATTGACTATCACTTTTTTCCTCAAAAAATATTAATCACGTCAAAACCCTTTTTTTCCCTTCTAGTTGGCATGCTATATTCTATATCCTAAAAAAATCCTTTTTAATATTAGCTTTATTTAACTCATCAATTTATATAGTTAAAATTATAAAAAAAAAAATATGTTAGTTTATTAATAAGAAATTTTCATTATTAAGGTTTCATTTATCATACTTAAACAGTATATTTGTTTTTCTATTATGAAGAATAGGGTTTTAACACTTACTACAATGCCATTAATTTAGAATAGTTATATATATATATCAAAAAAATATTGCAGTTTAAAAAAATTCAATTGAACCATTATATACAAACTTCTTCATGAACATTAACTTACAATGTTGATCATCTATTGCATAATTTACCAATAATATTAAAGGCCAATTTGTTATTAAAAAAATTAATTATGTACTTTAAAATTTCATACTTGCAATATCTTTCTTCTAAAAAAATAAAAAGAAAATAATGTTAGTATTTTTATTTAATTGATGACAAAGTAGGAGAAAAATTATTATATCACAATGATTAAAGAAAATTAAACGTTGACCTTTATTAATGAACAAATTAATCTCATAGTATGCGTGTGTTATTGAATTAAAATAGACAACCTACCTAATTATTACTTATGTTCCGTAATTTGGAATGAGACAAGATATTATTGATGTTTAATTGTATGATAAGATAAAATATATAATAATTACAATAGAGTAACATAATTAAATTAAAAATAAAAGTTATAAATTTATCTTTTTATCAACCTTTCTCTATGTCAACATTACGGTTCTATTTTAATATTTTCATGAAAAATTACTTGCTTAAAATCCGTAAATAATTTATTTAGGAATTTCAAAAATATTTAGATAGTAATTACCTATAAAGAATTTTCATTAAAATTTGTTTAGTAGAAAAATCTGCAGGATATTAGATTATTTGTGCTTTTTTTATAATGTTCAAATAAATTCATGTGCATGTAATTTATTTTTATTTTTGTAAAGACATGAGTTTGATGAGTTAAATAGATTTATTATTATTTTAAAAAAATGATAGTTTAATAACATTGCATGTCAACTCGAACAAAAGTAGATGTTTGAGGTATTTAAAGGCAGTGACGTTTGAGGTATCTAATAATTTTTTAGAAAAATAATAATAAGTGAGTGATATTATCATCTTTAAAAAAAATAAAAGTGATTAGTGTTGGCAATTTTCAAAATATAAGTAACTATTTAGGAAAATAATACAAAGTTGGAAAAATTACAGAAATCCCACCTTTTAGTTTATTTATTACTATTATCCCCTATAAGTTTTACAAATCTCCAAAATTCCTCATTTTCGCGCATCATATTAGTGTATCTCGTGCATCAGATTAGTGTATCTCGCGCATCAGATTAGTGTATCATGTATAAAATGTACATCAAATTAGTGTATAATGTATATAATGTAATGTATCTTACTTAACGATTAATGTATCTCGCACATCAGATTAATGTATCAGCACTTATATTATTGTATCCGTTTGAGGGATTTCTGTAATTATTAGGGGTGTGCATCGGTTGATTCGGTTCGGTTTTATATATTATCGGTTTGGTTTATCGGTTTTCGGTTTTTAAATATGCTAACTCAATAACAAACCAATAAGATATTCTTTATCGGTTTTCGATTTATCGGTTTTTGGCCGTTATCGGTTCAGTTTTCGGTTTACCCAATAAGAAAATGTCCGTAAAATATTATATGACTTCCCACTTCTCTAAATGCTTTGATATAGTGAAACAAGAAAGATAATGACAAATTGCATCAATAAGAGAAAATATAGTACGAAGGCAATAATTACATGTCACCGCCAAAACATAGTATGAAATTTTTTATGTTAATCAAATTACGGACCTTTACAAACTTGCAAATGCTACAACCTACAATTACAAACTAAAACTAAAATCAAATAGTCCAACAAAACTAAAACTAAAACTAAAATCAAATAGCTACAATTGTGAACCCTTGCTTTAATCTTTAGATTTTGAGTAAACAGTAAAGACTAGTAAAGCGGAATAGTGTGAAGTGGGTAGAGTACTAATAATTTGATATAGTTATAGTGTCTAGTTGTTTATTAAATTATTAATATTTAATAATTAGGAAGTAAAATAGTCAATTATTACCGTCTTATTGGGTTATCGGTTTACCCAATAACCCAATAGTAAAAACCGATACCGAACTAATAACCCAATAACTTTTTTTTATAAACCCATTAAAATCCCAATAATCCAATAACCCAATAACAATAACCCAATAACATTTTTTCGGTTCGATTTATCGGTCGGTTCGATTTTTGCACACCCCTAGTAATTATAAACTTTTAAGGGATAGATTGTAATTTTGCCTTAAAAGTATGTGATTTCTGTAATTTTCCCTATAAAGCTTAAGTATCAGAAAAATTCTTAAACATGCAAATTATTTCTTGATAAACTAATCTATTCTTTTAACGAAAAAGGGTCATATCTACCCCTGTACTATTTGAAATAGTTTAAATATGCCCTTCGTTATACTTTTGGGGCAAATATACCCCTCATCCGTTAAAACTTTGAATCCCAATCTTAGAATAGAAAAGTGAAGGGTTGTGATTAGCTTGAAGGACCATATCTTTTTGTCCTAGACAACATCTAAAATTGAATTCAGTTGAATCATACTAAGCAAGAGAAAATCTCAGCTTAAAAAGAATAATCCAAATAATTTTCAATAATCCATTGATTTGCAGCAACTTCCTATCACAAACTTTAAAAGCAATTCGGCCACAAATTTGAAGGTCAAAGAACCAACAATGTCGTTTCCAACTTCTCCACCCAATGTGCATTATATGTTTAGCGTGTCAATCCAAATCAAACAAATTTCAAGCACCACATCAATTAAACTTTCACAAATTTTAGAATCAAACTCAAACAATTCATTGAAAGAATTGTGCTTTTCTTTGCTTATTCAATAAGAACAACACACATTAAACTATTTTAAAAAAAATTGCAACTTTTTTTACAATATTTTATATTTTTGATAGGCAAAATAAATGAAAATATTAATTATATAAACCAATTTTCATGTAATGCAGGAAGCTAAATATTTTTTACAAACAACTCGTTGTGCTTTTGTTTGTTTATAAATAAGTTTGGGCAAGAAAGTGTGGGTGTTGACTGATACAAAAAAATATGGTCCTTCAAATCAATCTCAACCCTCCACCTGTCTATTCTAAGATTGAAATTCAAATATTTAACGGATGAGGGATATATTTGGCCCAAAGTATAACGGTAAGAGTATAGTTGGCCCAAAAGTATAACGAATGGCATATTTAAACTATTTCGGATAGTACAAGGGTAAATATAACCCTTTTCCGTTCTTTTAAAAACAAAGAATAAGAAATAAATTTATTATTTAAAGAAAAAAAGCTTTAAGGACTTTTAAAGTATTTAGTATTTTTTTTTAAGAAAATAATAATGGGAAAATGCATAAGTACCCCCCAGCCTATACCCAAAATCCCTGAGACACACCTAACCTTTACTAAGGTCCTATTACCCCCCTGAACTTATTTTTATATTAATTTTCTACCCCTTTTCAGCCTACGTGGCACTATCCTTGAAAAAAATGTCAACACGCGCTGGGCCCACAAGATAGTGCCACGTAGGCTGAAAAGGGATAAAAAATTATATATAAAATAAGTTCGGGGGGTAATAGGACCTTAGTAAAGGTTAGGTGTGTCTCAGGGAGTTTGGGCATAGGCTGGGGGGTACTTGTGCATTTTTCCAAATAATAATAGTTAAGTGATACTTTTAAATAAAATAAAATAAAAATGATACTTAACGATAACTTTTAAAACTTAAATAACCATTTAGAAAATGAATAAGGGTCTAAAATATCCTTGAATTACTAAAAGTGATACAAAGTTATCATCCGTCCATCTATTGGCTCCCAAACACTCCTGTCATTTACCTTTGGATCCAATATTGACCACTTTTGTAATGGACAATCATTTAAATAATTTTAATAATTTTTTAAAATATATGGCAATCATCTATTGGTTATATTTTAAATTACAATATTCTCTTAAAATTTGTACCTTTACATCAGTCACCATCTGGATACATTAATTTTGATACAAGAAGAATCCTTCTATTGCACTAAAAATGGGGGAATTTTTTTTTATGTTGCGCTTAAAAAAGAAAAGAAATGTAAAATTAAATATCAAATCCATAAATGATGCAATTACGTTGTTGTCACTGCTAATCAATCTCTTCCTAAAGCATAACAGCTTCAAAAAAAAATCAAATTTCAAATTTCTTCTCCCAAATTGTCAAAAATCCTTTCAATTTCCATTCAAAATCATTGAAAATTGAGTTTGAGTTGATACATCATGAATATATCAATTTTTTGAGACATTCAAGAATCTGAGAAAGTGAGGGGAGTTATGAACGATACAGAAGTGATGGAATAGTTGTTGGACAAAATATTTCGTTTGTGAATGCTGAATCAGCCATTGCAGCTTGAAGATCGATGAGTTGAGGAAAATATGGAGATCTGATACATTAGAGAGACTAGCGTTGTTTTATCCCTATACAATTGTTTGATGATCCTCTCAATTTTTATTCAAAATTGTCAAAAAATAATTGAGATTCAAAATTCATATCCTAGTTCATCTAAGATCCTTTCAATTTTGATTCAAAATTATTGGAAAAAAATGAGATTCGAAATTCTTCTCCAGTTCATCGAAGATCCTTTCAATTTTGATTCAAAATTATCGAAACTTTTGAGAAGATACATCATGAATATCTTCGTTTGTCTGTACTTGGAGATGAAGAAACATGAGCCGGAATTTGCAATGTATCTACTATGCATTGATGCAACACACAAAAAGGCCGGAGAGATGTTATGTAGTCGATCTTTTATTTGTGATCTCGAATTAACAGTTGTAACTTTTCTCCTTACATTTTTCTTTTGCCGATTTAAAGGTAATAATGAGAGAATTTGCACTAAAATATTTCTCCTTACCTTTTTTTAGCTAATCAGTAACAGAGAAATTATTTTCACTATTGATAGCATGAATTGCTCTTCCATATTCACTTATGGGGAATATAATGAATGCATTCAACTCAAATGTAATTTATAACATATGATGGGGATATTAATATTGCGTTGAAGCCTTGACCTAAGGTTTGTTCTAAAAGTAGAATTCATGGAATTTTTCATTGTAAAAATAATAACAAAAATAATTTTTTTCTTGAATTAGAGGTGCTTTAAAAAAAAAAAGCAAGAACAAAAAAGAACCAAAAATATTATCAAGAGTGGAGGTTTACCTAGATACTAACAATGGAAGAGATGATAGAATAATAAGAGAGAGAGTATTCCTACGATTGAGATGAATAATAGAGAGAGAAAAAATAGATCTTGTTATGAGTACAAAAGAAAGTGTAGTATTTAAATTGCTATATTTGTAATTAAAAACTTACAACCTGTTTGACATTGCTGTTGGAAGGCAAAAAAACACTTATTTTGAGAAAAAAATGTTTTCTTTTTAAAAGAAATAAGGTGTTTGGAAAATCAATAAAATTGCTTTTAAATATGAGCAGATGCAGTTTCTCTACGGTTGGAAAAAGCTAAGATTTCTTCTTCTTAAATAAAGCAAAAGCAAAAAATTACTTTTTATAAGACCAAAATACCCCTACTATATTACTCATATATCCCTTATTAATTAATTAACATATCTCATAACTTTGATAAAAGTTTCATTTAAGAATTTTATTTTATATAATATCTTTTAAATTATTTTACGTTTATTATCATTACTGTATATTTGATATTTTTAATTATATTTAAATTGTCATATTAGTATTATATAAATATTTTTTTTATCTATGTATAATATTGATTGAAAAATTGAATATGTACATTTTAATTTCAATAAAAATAAAAGCTTGATTAAATTTTTATAATAGATATTTAAAATGATTTCTATCTATAAAATAGTCTTTATATTAAAAGTACATTGATACTTGTCCTTTTTGGAATTTGACACTTGAAAGCATTTTCTTAAAAGATTAGTCAAACACAATTTATTTATCAAAAACACTTTTGAATTTGTCAAACACAAATTGTATTTTTTTTTCAACATCACTTTTCTGAAAAGCTATTTTAAAAAAGTGTTCCTAAAAATAAGCAGATACCAAACATGTTCTTAGTTTTGTAAACTAAAAAGAGTATATTTTATAATGTAAATTAAAGTCTTAAACACAATATCCTTCTAATTTTTCCTATACAATATGACCATTCGAAAAAATAAATAATTAAAATATTCGTAAGTTCAATTAGCGAAATCATTATTCATAATGAGGGGTAAAGGAAAAAAATAAAAAAGTTGCAAACTTTATAATAAAATATTATTAATTATTGTAGTAATAAGAATTTTATGTCATCGATCAATATTGAATACAAAAAATTCTAAAATTTTGTGAAAGCAAGTAGAGAGATTTTTTCATTTTCATCTTAAAAGAAGAGTTGGAAGAACACCATTCATCTTCTATAATGAACTGCATCTATGAATCATTTTTTTCTTCTTCAATACAAAATGATAATAATGCTAATGGAACATCTGGAGAATGATATTTGGTACTCTCTGTGTCCACTTTTAATCGTCATGTTGTGCTTTTTGAAAGTCATTTTGACTAATTTTTATATTTAAATTAGATTACATTAATTCGATATTTTAAACAAAATATTTAGATATTCAAAAGTCATACGAAAAGTACTACAAGTTGCATTTTTTTGCATATCAATACGATGAAAAATGCATCGTCAAATGTTAGTTAAAGTTCTTATAATTTGATTATAAAAGAAAATCATGATAATTAAAAGTGGACGGATAGAATATTGTTCATGATTATTATTATTAAATGCCTTTGGGTTAATGGATAGTCAAATGGTGGTACATTAATACTAGGTTGCCCTAGTTCTTCTATTTTTTGACAAATACTATTCTATGCATATGAATCCAATTTGGGGAGATGAAGTGAAATGTTAAAAATGTATGAGTGTATTTGTTTTAATTGGTTATGTTAAGTTAATTTGTATTGAATATAAGTAGTAATGGATAAATTCTATAAATAGCAAAGAGAATAAATTTAATAAGCCTCCTTCGCTAGAGTTTGTCTAGTTACACTTCATAGCTATAGTTTCATTTGCTATGGATATTTTCGTTAGTATATTTCGCTTGCTAAATAAACAAACATGGTAAGTATATACAAATTCTGTATTTATACTGTTAGGATTTTTTTCTAAACTTCTATAAATCAAATGTATCAACAAATTATATACAAATAGGATAATTATATACAAATTCTGAATTTATATAGTTATGATTTTTCAATAACTTATACAAACCAAATGTATCAACAAATCGTATGTAAATACAAAAGAGTTTTGAACAGCAAAAGGGAACATTGATTTTCGAGAGAGCTTTTAAGCTAAGTTTGAGAGTAATTATCTCAAACCATAGAAGAAGTTGTTTTAAAAACATCTGAGCTAAGTATATTTTGGGAGTAGTATTGAGCACCGATATGGGGACGCAAGTTCATATTAACTCAATCCCCCATAAACCATGTAGCCATCATGGGCAGAAAAAGGGTCATACTTTTTAGATGATTCCTTAGTGCTTTTCAGCATAGACTTGTGGATCCACTTAGTAGTTCAGGTTCTATACCGATGGCAAGGTATAGGACGGTCCTTGGCAACGTGAGGTAAAACGTTGTACCATCACTTAGGCTCATAGTGATGGTTGTCGGTTAGAGAAACTCCCACATAAACTATATTACTTTATTATATAAGTAAAGTTGAGTTTGTTATTGCATTTTCTTTAATGAACTAAGTTGTTTTACTGTTTTATAAAGCTTTCCATATATCACATGTGTATTATTTCTTTATATTGAATTGAGTATCCAGAGTTGAGTACCCAGAGTCGAATATCATATCTTTGAAGTTGGGTATCTAATCTTTGAGTTGAGTATCTTATCCTTGAGTACTTCTGAGTTGAGTAAGTTTTAGTTTTGAGTAGTTTGGAGTATTCCTTGAGTTGAGTAAGATTGAAAAGAGGTAAGTATGTTTCCTTTTTATCAAGTTTCAAGCTTATGTTTTTGTTTTAGAATTCCTATTACATGCTCGTACATTCCACGTACTGAGCCATTTGGGATGCATCTTCTCATGATGCAGACACAGGTATTCAGGATCATCAACATGAGCTTCGTTCATACGTCTGAGAGTTCGAGTTATCTGTGGTGAGCCTCCTTGTTTCCGGAGGATTTCATTTACTTTTCAGTTCAGTCAAGATGTCATGGGTTTTGTCCCGACTTCCATCTTTATTAGTTAGAGGCTTCATAGATAGTCAGTATAGTTGAGAAGTCTGTATCATTTATTTTATTAAATGTTTTAAAGACTTAAGTTGCCTATTTTATGGCGAGTTGAATAATTTATTTTATTATTCAGAGTTTTCATTTGAGTTAAAGTTTGAATTTAAGTTTTATGAACTTTTATTTCAGTTTTTTAAGCTTTGTATGCTTGAATCAGTTTTCCGCTTGTAGTCAGCCAGGATGAGGGTTCGCTTGGGGACCAGCAATGGTCTTCGAGTGCCGGCCACG